>VZTA01024604.1:832933-882027 GCA_013398855.1 Mohoua ochrocephala
ATATCAGAGAGAGAGAGAGAGAGAGAGAGAGAGAGAGAGAGAGAGGGAGAGAGAAGTCAGCAGTTGGAAACCTAGAGCAGGATCAAAACATCCAAATGTTTGCCTTTTCTCTAACTGGTAGGGGGAAAAAAAGAAGTTATTTACAAACATTTTAGTACAGTATTTGTTTCAAGCATTTGGAGCATTGAAACAGCACTACTACCCTAGGAATAGTTTTATAAAGGCTGGAATTTGTGCTCCCTTGCATGCGTGTCCAAAGAAGGGAAATGGAGCTTGGGAAGGCTCTGGAGCACAAGTCTGATGAGGAGCAGCTGAGGGAACTGGAACGACTCAGTCTGGAGAAAAGGAGGCTCAGGGGGGACCTTCTTGTTCTGTAGAATTTTCTGGAAGAAGGGTGTGGCCAAGTGGGGTTCGGTCTCTTCTCCCAAGTCACAAGCAACAGGACGAGAAGAAATGGCCTCAAGTTGCACCAGGGGAGATTTAGATTGGCTATTGGGAAAACTTCTTCATTGAAAGGGCTGTCGAGCCCTGTCGCAGCTGCCCGGGGCAGTGGTGGAGTCACCATTCCTGGAGGGATTTAAGAGATGTGGAGATGGGGCACTTGGGGACATGGTTTGTAGTGGCCTTGGCAGTGCTGGGGGAATGGTTGGACTCAATGACCTTAAAGGTCCTTTCCAAACTACATGATTCTATGATTCTGTTCTACCAAAGATGGAGAAGATTGGAGAGGACATAGGAGGGACCCAATACTTTTGACAAAGTTGATGCAGAAGCATCAACAGCTCTGTTGGCATTCAAAATCTCAGAAGCACTTCTGTGTTTGTCTATTCATGGCACAGAGCACTTTTTAATCTAGAAGGTGGCAGAGATACAGGAAAAAATTTACAGTGTTTATAAAATCCTTTCCTCTCCTCTCTGAAGATGAACTTTATCCTAAGACAGAAGAGAGCAACTCACATAAAAAACAAGGGGACAAGATCAGATTTGATCCAAGTGCCTTATAAAGTGTCTTATTTTGGAGGAGATGTGGGATGATGTAACCAATAGTTCTGTTTCACAGATTAACTGAAAAATTTAGTTTTCAAAAACATTAATATTATCAAGCAAACAGCAAAATATTTCTTAAAGTCTGTGACACGAAGATATTAATATTTCTTCCGTGAATGTCTTTTTAATGCCCCTCCTGAGACAGCAGCAGGATTGGAGAGCATATTCCCTGATTTCACAGTAATTTTACACTTTTCCTGCTCCCTCCCATGCCACAAATGCTGTGCAGATCCCTCCGCAGCAGTGCAACGTGACAGACACTCCACAGGGTGAACGCTGAAGAGCTTTTGTAACACCAACATGCTCCCCAGGAGACCTCCCAAAGGAAAAGCCAGACTCTCCTGCAGAGCCCAGTTCCAGGCTTTCCATGAGTTGTGTTTTATTTAAAGGATAAGTAATGCACAGTTGTATCATAAAAGAGAGAAACTTTAGAGAAGTAGGGGACATGTCTAAAATTGATTCTTTTAAGAAAGCGACACTATTTAATGGGAATATTTTGAAGGAAACATTTCACCAGTTACTGTTGCTGTACTTTGCTGTCTAAACATCCTATTCTGTACTGTCATCGTGTTCATTTTTCAGCTGTCAGTGCCAGAGACACGCGAATAGTGAAACAGCAGCATGTCCAAATTAGCTTATATAATCATGAATAGAGCAGAGTAAATAATTTAATAGGAACTATGTGTCTGGAAAACCTCTATCCGTGTTTTTCCTATTCAGAGTACATCTGAAAGAAGTTCAGAATTTACACAAATTAATTCACATTCTGGTTTTGTATGGAGAATTTCCAGCTTGCAGTCTCATCTTGAATACCTCTTCATTAAGTTTTAGTAGTTTGTGTTTGAGGGAAAGGCTGTGGCAGCGCTCACTGCTGCTGCCTGGGAACTGGGGGAACGGGATCACATCTGGCAGGGATTTGGCCTCAATTCCTCTGTGCCTCCGACATCTCCCTGAAAGATGATGAGACTGTGACAGTCTTTTCCCGAAGCCCAGAGGAAGCTCCTTCCCTTGCAAAAGTAGGGAAATCCTGGGAAAGTGATTGTCTATGGTTCACATTCTTGGGTACCACCTAGTGGCACCAACTTGGTTAAGGATGGATGTGACTGATTCACAGAGCCAGGATCCTGACATGAAGTTTGTGTCCTTAACAACTGATCTATCGAAACATATTGAATGTGACCTAGAATAACCACAGGAACCTCCTGAAAAGAAGCAGGGAAAATATTCACAGACATCACACAGCAATATTTATTCCAATGGAATCACAACAATCCAGGTCCATAATTTTGTTGAAGTGGTCGCTGGATTATTTTAAGCCTTTTCCCTTAAATTTCAACCACTTTAATAGAAGCTGAGTAACCTTAAGAGAGTTTGTGCCAGTCTGCCTGTTGTTATCCCCGTGGAGAATATCTCCAAACTAAAGAGGAGCCGCACACCTGACTCCTCCTGTGGGTTTGATGGCACATCCACCAGCAGTATAAACGATTTGCAGACAATGCAAAATGCCTTTATTTTATAGATTCTTTCCCCGGCGTCCTGAATGAAATGCATATCACTAACCTATTAAGTACAAATCGCTTAAAGATGTAAATTTTTTATGACTTGCTAAATGTTAATGTATGACTTGTAAAATGTTAAAGTAGTAAATAGCGTCTTTGAGCTCATACACACTAAATTTCATTCTCTAGCCCTGAGCATTTAAGGTAACAGTCACAGGGTATTAGTCAGAGAGATTTCCATAATCCTCATTTACTTTAATTTATTGTTGTTAAAAAAAAAAAANAGATAATTAAGAGTTAATGTCAGTAGAATAGAAAAATAGGCCATTGTCAAAGGATAATGGTCTTCTACTAATAGGAGACTGTTGAGACATTCCCTAAGAATAAATGTTATGAAATATGAAACACATGATACAATACCACAATATGTAATCACAGCTATTTTATGTCAGCTGTTCTGAATGACTCCAGAAGATGTTATCAAAATCTGATTAATGTTTCCACATTCGATACTTCTTGATTTATTGATGTAATAACCAGCTGAGAAGGTCTCCTCACAGAACCAATTTATTTAAAGTTTGCCATAGAAGCTCCCATATACCCTGCCTCCCATCTGCTAGAATATTTCCTATATTTAGAATAATATACACATAAAAATGAAAGCCACCAAGTGGAATTTGTTCTGGCTGAAAATATCAGAGGCTGATATGGTTATTTGTTGAGAAGGGAGCAAGCTGGTTTCCAGAGAATATTGATGAATGGTCTCAAGATACACAGCAAAGAGCTAAATTCAGAGGTGTGAAATTAATGCGACTGCACCTGTGAAAACTAGCCATGAATTTGATCCAAAATGATAAATTATGAATATGTGGAGATAGCAAAGACACCCAGGGCCTTGGAAGAAATACTGTAGTAAATCATGAAGATCCTAGCATTAAAAAAACCAACCAATCAAACAAGAAAATACAGGTGCTCTTTATGCCCCCTTTGCTTAGCTATTTCCAAGTTATCTAGGTATTTAGCACCAAATGTTGATTCTGTTATTCATGGAATACATTAATTTTCAGGGGCTGTTTAGGAATTGGTTCTTGTTGTCAGTACAGCTTCTCCCTTCAGGTCACAAGAGAGTAGATATGCTAAATATTTCCATCTTGTAGAATAAAGAGCATTCTGTTTCAGTTTTTAATAACATTTTGAGATCTATTCCAAGCGTGATTCATTTAAATAAAAAATCAATAGGCTTAGCTGCTTCTTTTGAATCATTTAAGACAACATCTTTCCATTGGCTCTTCATCAGGGGCCAGATTCTGACCTGATTTATGCTCTAATTTACACTGCAACCCATCGCCTTTAGAGGATCTGCACATTGTGTAAATTAGCACGGATTTGACTCCAGGGATCTTTGGTAAGTGGCATAAATTAAGAACAGGGAAAATCTGCTCTCTTTTAAAACCCCATAAAGGTCAATACAAAATTGAGAACAAGATACAGCCCCAAGTCTCTTAGTTAAAATGTATTAAAAGGTTTCGTGGAGCAGTTTTATCCTCCCTGCTGCAATCTGCCCTCATTCTCCCGTCCCGCGGTGCCTCATTCACATCCACCACGCTGGGACACTGAGAGCGAGATGAGTCAGATTTTGCCCCCCAGAGGATCACATTTTGCACACTTTGTTGACTTCTAACTTGGCTGATAGCACCTGGCATCAGCTTAAGGCAAAGGTGACTGTGGCTGGAACAATCTTTTTAATCGGCCGCGATCCCACAGGCTGCAACTTCCGTCCAAAGGAAGGATTTATGCAATTGCTAATCTGGGCGTTTCATTACACGTATTAATATTTGAGGACATCTGAGACTTATTCTGGAAGACAACTGCATAAAAAATTTAGCAGTACCAAGGAGCATTATTTCTTCTGGTTTTCTTTTTTTTTTTTATTCTTTTTTTCTTTTTCTGAGGAGCTCCCTTCTGGCAAGAGCACCTTCTCTGCCCTGTACCAGTCAACATGTAGGGACAGGGATATCTGTGGCCAATGAGGAATGTTGAGCTGTCTCTGGGTAATCAATCACTTCCCCTTGGTCACCAGGATAGTCAGGGCAGGTTGCCCGCTGCCATTTGTGCTGACAGGGGCATTTTGGCAGAAGCAGGAGGGACACTAAGGAAGGTGAGATGTCCTTCAGCACTGCACAGCAAATGAGCTGAACAGAGGGATGGCTCGGAATTATTTAGGGTTTTCTTAACAAGCATCAGCTCTGTTTGCCTGTAAGACCATGGGTCTCCTTCACAAGGACCCCCAATGCTCCAAGCAAAGCTCAGCTGTAGCACATCCACAATTTTTACAAGGAGAAATGTATAAAAGAATCGCTCTTCAGCTGTGATGTGCAGTAATCTCACACAGCCTGACTCACCGGCTTGGACTAAGTTTATATGCCCTGCGAAAATACGTCCCACTAGAAAATTTTACATGAAGCCACAGATTTTGCATTATCTTCTTGTAGGACAACCGATATTTTCACCTTTTCTTTCTGGAAGCAGTGACTGCAGTGTATATCACCAGATGTCATCATTGGAATTAACGGGATGCAGGAAATATTTTGACCGCATAATCTACGATTCATCAGAAACAAGAAGTAGGGGACCAGACTCCAAAACTGAAATTAAAATTCAATTTACTCTCAGGCTGCAGAGAATGAGGCTTTCTGATGTGTGAACAAGCACAGCAAATA
Organism: Mohoua ochrocephala; assembly: GCA_013398855.1. NCBI lineage: Eukaryota > Metazoa > Chordata > Aves > Passeriformes > Acanthizidae > Mohoua > Mohoua ochrocephala. The sequence goes on from VZTA01024604.1 coordinate 838,200, forward strand.
GCCCCGACGGACCAGGCTCTGCAATGTGTTGTGGGCAGAGTTAATCATCGTGGGGTGAGGGGGTTTGTGCATTCAATGGATTCAGAGAGCAATGAATTCTTTTAGGTTTTCTAAGGAGAATTCTTTTTTGCAATGTTGAGAGAAGCACAGAGTTTATTACTCACTCATGGTAAGTGATGCAAATTAATGCAAATATTTTGTGTGGGCCACAGTAGAGAGAATTTTACCTTTAAAGAATAAGACAAATTCCTTTTTAATGCCAGACATGAAGCTAAGTTCAAGCACTCTGTATATTGACAAGTTCACAAATGCAAGATGTCCCAATGGGCCATGTAGCTCCCGATTCCATCTCTGGTCCTCCTAGGAATAATTTTCAAACAGAATTGAGAGGTTTTGTCCCTTTCTGAGTCATGCCTAACGCTGCACCATGCCTGGCTTTGCAGGAATTAGCCTTCAAAAATTATTTCAGTGGGTGCCGAGATCCACTGTAGCCATGGTTTCTAACATTTGTTGCATTAACTACCTGGTTTCTCTGCAAACAAAAGCCAACAGCAAGAATTGCAAACATCTTGCTGCAATACCTGAGCCGTGGATCCATGAAAACTCCATATTTCACCTACACTTGTACCAAATGCATTCGTAATGAGCGTTGTCGTCGCAGGGAGCAGCTAAACAATGAACTGTGATTAACCTCTGCTTGTGAAGCGATGCCATTAATTTTGGCATTTACCTTGGAAATACTTCTGAAATTTTACGGATTTGAATAATTCTATTGATATTTTCCTGGGCTTTTTGATTAGTAAGAAATGAATTATCTGAACCGTCTAGAGTCATGAATATACAAGAGATGAGGAAATGTGACAATGCCTTCCTCATTAAAATTGGCTTTAAGGCACAGGACATAGGGAATTAAAAAGCCAATATAGCTAAACTATTTATAACTACCTGATACTCTTTCAATCACTTTAGCTAACATTAGGCTATTTTGAAAGAGGTGTAAAATAAAACCCTCAACACACTTAAATTCACTGACTTCAAAAGCGTCAAGGTATCAATTATACTCTGATATTTTTAAGGAATAAAAATTGAGTGAAGGATAAATGAATTAACTCAAGTTTAGCTATTCAACTACACTAATACTCATTTGGTTTCAGTTTCCCAAGTTTTCCATCTGGGCTCATTTTCTGAGGTGAAATTCATTTTCATTTTACTGGGCTCTATCAGAGTGGATTTTAGAGGTGTATAACTGAGATGAATTAGACACGTATAAAAATTGGCCAGTGGATGAATGGGACAGGTGTCGGGGCTCACATGTTTATAAAAGTCTGTGGTTTTTACCGGTGCTTACTCGGAATTAAGGCAAGAACTGAGTTTTCTGCTGTTAGTTTGGATCACCGTGAATTTCTAGAAGCTTATTCCTCATTAATGTATTTTAGAAAAGAAAACCCAGACAAACAAACAGTGACCCCAGTTTTATACAGAATACAATTCAAACGAGTTAGGAGATTAATTTTAGGAGTGGTAATTTTGACAGCACGTGGCATTTCACTCAATTAAGGAAAACTCAGATTTGTTATTAACGCTTATAATCTATTCAGACAAAGTCAAGGTCTTTTTGGCCTCATGAGTTCAAACATATGTCAGATGTTTCAGATGGAGAGATCAGCCCTTCCTGGGACAAAACACACAAAAAAAGGACACTAAATAGATCAACTGGAAAGTAAAGAATGAAAAGTAATGAACGTTTCTACAAAACAAACACAAAAATAAAATTTAATAAATTAGACCGTTAAGAAACAGCAACTCCCAACTGTCCTAAAGCCCACTGAGTAATAGGATGTCTACCCGTACTGGCAAATTTATTGAATTAATAATTAAATTTTATACAGTAATTCTCAAATTAATATATGACATAGGGAAAACCATAGAAAGTGAAAAACATCTTTTAAAAAGTAACAAAAAAGGGGAAGACAAAAGAGTGAAATATTTGCAGTAGGCTGACAACTTTAAATTCTTTTTAAAAAAACCCAAAACTTGGTTTTGACCTCAGGCAAATCCTCAGCAAAAACATCTTCAGAAAAGGTCAAGGAAAAATAATCATGGGGCTTAATTAAAGAACACTACACAGGAGATAATTAGAGAGAATAATACATCCTTAAAAAAAATCAAATTCAAATAATGGGAATGATAGAAAACAGTATTAAGTCTGTCAATTTAAATGTGACAGCGTGGTCAGGGAGACCTGGGCAATGTGAATGCCTTCTGCAAGGAGCAGGGAAAGGATTTCGTAGTGCTCAGTAACAGAGCAATAAAATAGTGAAAGAAACTGTAGGTGTAGGAGTGGTGTGGGAAGTCAGTACTCGCTCAGAGCCAGGAGAGCCAGCAAAATTCCAGGATGGGTTAGGGAAGGCACAGAAGGTGAAAAAACAAAGTCACACAGGGTTGTGCCACTGCACAAACCCACAGCAGTCACGCCCTGAACAAATACTGAAGAGGTATCTCAGAGTAGAAAAGTTTGGAGAAGATGACTGGAGATTTAATAAATGGGATGGTTTCTGTGTGAAGATCAACAAAACCTGAGGTCTGGCCAAAAATGCCTTTTATTCTGTTCTCCTGCTCATGGCAAAGGCTGGCAGTGAGTGACTGGTCTCATTTGGAGGGCTGGCACTGTTAGTTAAAAACGATTTTCTTCTGTGATGCCAAACCACTGATAACGCAAAAATCAGAGGTGATGCACGTGAATTTTGAATAGTTTAAAAAAGAGCTTGAGCAGAATTTAGTCAATTTGACCGATTCGTGATTTAAAGAGCCTTTACATTATCAGGTGTCCTCTGTGCTTTGAATTGATGGTTTTTTCACATCCTCATCTCACCAGTACACAGGAAGATGCAGGTTTCCAACTTTTCTGCCTTGGCCACTTTGAGATTAGATTCCCACAAAGTCTCCCCGTGCAAATGCACCTTCTCCTGGGTAAGAGAAAATTGCACAAGGCACGTGTGCTCCTGAGTGATGTGAGCCTCGTACAAGTTTTTCTACTGACTTCTGACTTGGATCTGGGATGGAATTTTTTCATCTATTAATTCCTGAAGGCCACTTGATCTGCCTGGAGGAAAGGCTGCAGCTCCTCCTGAGCAGGATCTCCTACAGGACAGAACCCCTTCAAAAGCCATTTTCAGTGCTCACATTCATACCAGAACTTTCTAATAACTTCCATGTTTAAGAACATTTAATGTACCCTGATATTATTCCTCACAGGTAACACAGAGCAAGGATAACACAGATCCCCTTGAGGGGTTTATATTTGCCAAAGTGAGTAATGCTGATATCAGAGAGATACTTCAGGGATGTTTCATTCCACACTTACTCTGCAAACCAGGATAGTTGTGCCTAATGCAAATTAAATTGCAGGTTACCCTGAAAAGAAGGCAAGCAGCTAATAGAATGAACATTTTACTTAACATCATCTGTTCTAGAAGTTTTTAAATCTAACCTCTAACCCATCCTTGAATCCCACATCCCCAGGTTCCTGCCCCACATTGGTGAGAGCTCCATTTGTGCCTCGTGTGACCCTCATACCCAATGCTGGTGCACTGAGATTTCATGTCATTTCAAACATCTGAGAGAAAAAGCTGAATTTTAATCTATCAGATACTGTATTTGAACAAGCAAAAGAATGAGTAAACCCATTGCTTTCTGACTAACATTAGATAATCAAACGAGAAACAGAAATGATACAGTTTAGTCAGAGAGTGGAACACTTTGCAAGCCACAAGTTCTCCCTTATAATAGTTTTTATACGACTTCACTTTAATTTTGTTTCCAAAAAGCAATGAAACAGAAGTTGTTTTCAGAACGCAGACAGAAATTGATTAATTAAGTGTTGATCATTGTCCAAGGGTACTTCAGAATTTCTAAACTCCGGCATATTTAATAGGAATTTTGCTTTTATTTTAAATAAAAGTCCCAATAAAGAGATTACCGGTTAACCTGCTGATGATTTACATATTGCTATGTGCTATTATTTCTGCTACAATTATCCATTATGTTCTTCTGTTTGCTCATACTTAAAAGTCAGACTTGGAACATTTTGTTCCTTTTTTGCATTGATTGCTCTTTTTGCTCAACTTAAGTAAACTACTGTAGAGCTGAAAATGAGACTCTGGGTATAATAGCATATTGCAAGCAATTTACTGCTTGTACTGCTCGTTTCAATTCTTTTTTTTTTTGTTCATTTTCATTTTTTTTTTGACAGGAATGCAATTTGCATTTTCTTATTAATACTGATAAGAAGCCGGACATTACAGTTATTGGAAACACAAGTCAATTTGGTTTGCCCTTCAAACAAAATACTCCTTTGTTACGAGACTTGGCAGCTCTGCGGTGCAAGATTGATAGGTCTGAATGCTGAATTCTCTGTAACCGAAAGGTTACCAGCAAAGACAGTTTTTACTAAGCTGAGAGAGAATCTGCTGCTACCTGCAGGTAAAAATTTAAAAAAAAAAAAAAATTAAAAAATAATATACCTGTGAATTTTAATTCTAAATTCTTCTGAAACAAATGTGAATTTTAACCAGTGCACTGAGTGTACAAGAGAGAGAGGAGTTGCAAAGGAGTTCTTGGAGCGATGCTGAAGCAGAAAGTACAAACGCACCTTCTGCAAGAACAGCACACAAATCCTTTTTAAGGGAAGGGGATTTTTGTATGCAGTCCAGCTCATAGGGGCTTTATAGCCAAGGTCACATAATTTTATAGACAATGAAACCAGTGCCAAGCAGATAATAGTCTGCTGTGCTTAGAATATTTGTTTTTCATAAAAAATGTAAGTCTAGTGCCTCCACTTCTCTTGCCAGGAAACTGGATATTTTATTTTAAAAGTTTTGATAGAAAAAGGCTTTTTTGTTCCTGTTTTTATAGCTGTTGTTGTTTGTCCTGTTTTGTTTTGCTTTGCTTTTTTTGTTTTTCCATAGGAAGGCTTTCTTCTCAATCCATATCTAAGAACATAACTTGATTCAGAAGCAATAGTGACTTAGGCTTCTTAGCGCTTCTGTTCTTCTCTGTAATTGAAAACTTCAAAAACAATACTTTTTCGTCTAAAAAAAGGGTTGAGAGGGAAGGGAGAAGAATGAAAGGCAGCGCAAAAGAGAATGAGAAAGAAAATGGAGCAGACCACAAAACTATTTTTTTCTTTTATTGTCATTATTATTAATTCTTCCACCTGAAACTTAGGTCCCTGAAGTACTGGAAGAAATATTCGCTTCCCAATAAATGTCTCTCCCTTTCAAAAGAACCCTCTGCTGCCACCTTATCACTGTGGATCAAAAAAGTACCCATTTGTGGTTGTTTGTTGAGGATTTTTTCTGCATTCGAACAGGAATAATAAAAGCAGTGGTCCAGGCCCATTCCCTGGGATAACACTGTGAGTTTTGCTGCTGAGTTTTTTTTGGATTTGTGTTTTGCAAAACTGTGTGGATGAGGATTTTCCTCTCAGTATAGGATCCCAGTGTGACAAGTGAACAACTCACTTTGCACTCACAACTTACAAGCAGATCATTTATTAGAGTTCAACCTCGGCTGTGCCTCACCACGTGGCGAATGCTTTTATTGATAAAGATAATATTTTTATTTAGAGACATGCCCCTGGCAATGAAAAAAAAAAAACAAACAAAAAGAAGGGATGCCACACAGTCCTTTGGTGCTCAAAATAGAGTTTGCTTCTAACTTTACAGAAACACATCAGGGCTTGGGGATCATATGACACCAATTTGATTTATATAAACTCCCTCCACTGTTTGTCTTTGTAGGTTGTACTAGACTTCAAGGACAGTTTTCATGTTGGAATGACAGAATGGCAGGATTCAAGTAAACAGAACAGTCAGGGTTTTTTATTTTCTTCTCCTATTTAATATAATTGCTAGTTTTTTTTTCTCAGAGTGACCCTGAAAGTCACCTCAGTGGTAATGAAATTGAGCTGCATAAAAAAGCTGTCTGATTTGAAGAAAAAATTAAGGTCCCAGTTTTTCATAGGTAAGGAGCCCTTCACAGTCTGACAATTTGTTTTTAAATTGACCATCTCCAACAGAATAGATGCCTTTATTACAAAAAGCACTACAGTTTTCCTGATGAGTGGGTATAGAAGAGAGAAATATGTCTTGATCTGCCATGTTTAGTTAAGTTAATATCTGTTTTCTAACTTCACCACTCCTGCTTATCCTCCCAGCCAGCCAGCTCAGGGCTGCTCCTATTCCCTCCATCCATGAGCCTTAAAGGGAGTGTTAGGAGGATTCCAATCGAGCACACTGCACATACAACATCTAAAAGCAAAATTAATTGCTTTTTATATAAATAATCATAGAATCATGGGATGGGTTGGGTTGGAAGGGACCTTAAACTCCATCTCATTCCATGGGCAGGGACACCTTCCACTGTCCCAGGTTGCTCCAAGCCCCATCCAGACTGGCCTTGGACACTTCCAGGGATGGGGCAGCCACAGCTTCTCTGGGCACCCTGTGCCAGGGCCTCACCACCCACACAGGCAAGAATTTCTTCCTGATATCTAATCTGATCTCTCCTCTTTTAGTTTAAAACCATTCCCCCTTGTTGTCCCATCACCATCTGCCAGTGTAAAAGTCACCCAGCAATGCTGGGCATGGGAGTGAGAAAATACACTGAGCTCAGCTCAGGGGATTGGTGAGTGTCCATGGGATAATCCTTCAGTAATGGGAGAGAGTTCAGAGCACCTAAACAAGGCATGGGGAGCTGGGATGGTGATTCCTGTTTCCCTGGAGGTGTGGGCACCCTCAGCTCTCACTCCAGCAAGTTTGCCCTACCCTCACTCCCTGACGTTTCTTTACTCTGTGCGTTCCTTGACCACCTTAAAGCATTAAAGCATTTTCATATGGATCAATCTGTCTTCTCTGAGGATCAGCAGATATTGCCCAGCTTCCATATGACATATCCTATTAGATCTATAGGATGCTAATTGTATGGGCTACTCATTCCACCCAATTTCTCTAACTTGGGCAAGAAGAACTGTGCCTTCCCCCCAGCTTTGCCACTGTTGTCTCTTTATGACACTTCCGAACCATTCCTTATCTATTCTGTTATTCTCACATCTGAAGTGTTAACAAACAGAAAATCTGATGCTCTTCATACTGAAGCCAAAGGATGCCTCGCTGACACTATAAAAATCAGATGTAAATGAACTGGGCCAATTATTTGTAGATATTTTTTGCCTTGACTCTCTCCCAGCATTAATTTTTCATTTTAATTGAAAGCAGCTGAGTTTAAGTAACACATCCTATTTGCTTTTGGGTGACTTCTTCAGTCTCTGACAGTAGCTGCTCCATGTGCTGTCTCTTCACACACCACCGTATCCACCAGTTACTTCTGTGTTAAGTTATATCCAGTGATGATTTTTTCCCAGTATCAATCAGAAGCATAAAGCAGAATGGATAGCTAGACGTAGGAGTCAAGATTTTGATTGACAGTGAAGAGCAAACAATATTTCCAGCTCAATAAATGTCAGTGAGTTATTGATAAGCAAGATAAACTGTAATAATCTCTGGAGCAGAACATAATACAAGAATAGTAAAAAAAAAAAAAAANAAATCCTAAAAATTTAATTTACGTGGAAGAAGCAAAATCAACTATTTGAAATCTTTTGAGCATTTCTGCAAAATGTGGTTCACGATTCCATATGAACAGATGTTTTGGAAAAAGTAAAAGAGCTTGTTTGCATTAATTCCGCAGATGTAATGAAAGGACCCAAAAGAAAAACAGCAATATAAAGGAAAAAAGGTTCCTTTTGTATTTTTGAAATTAATGTTCACTTCTTATACCCAAAATATTAAAAGAGTAAATTTAATCACCACATATGATATGTCTAATATTATATCTGGTTTAAATATAAGGGCAATAAAGTACACAACAGAAATCGCTAAGGATCATTTCCAAGAGTTAGACAGAAACAAAATAAAAGGAACCATGCACAGAAACCTGTGCATGAAACAAATTCCAAACTGTGGGTGAAAACTCTTTTTCTGTCTGTTTGGTGCAGCTGACCAGGTTTACAGGTAGATATATTTGGGATCTCTGGACACGGATTTCCATGGTGCATATATTACACATCTCCAAGACCTGTTAAAGTTGAGTATTGTCATCTACATAACTTTTCTTTCCTTTTGGGGCAGGGCGGATGGGAAATATAAAACATCGATTTCTTGTGCCTAGGAGTCATCATCTCGTCTTCTCATTAATCAGGGATAAGCCCAGTCCTAGAAGATTACAAATTTTGTGGCCCATCCCTATATTTTCAGTCTCTAGAGATCTTTTCAGGGAGCATGGCAAACCAGAAGTCAATACTTGGACTTAGGGAGACCTGGATGAATAAACAGGTTATCTCTCTCCTTTCTAAAACCTGTCATGCTGCGCTGCAACTTGCTTCAATAATCCAGCACGAAGAAAATGAACCAGTTCAAAACTTTAAAGTGATTCTAAATCTTGAACTTCTGTGCTATTTTCTAAATTTATTTAGTAAACCCTTGATTTAAGCAGCGGATTCACACCTTATTCTCAGCTGAGAAACTGTTTATATTTTCCCCCAACTTGCATAAGCGATTGCAGACAGGAAGGCTTTGGAGAACCTTCTGTGCCTGTGAGGAGGTAAGAGGTAAGGTGAGTTTGACTGACAATTAGTTTTGGGGATAAGAATATATTATTTATTTTGTGACAAAATATTTTTTGCACAAGATATTATGATTTATTTTTTATGATATAAAAGGTTATTATGACTTATCCGCCTGCTCAATGTCTAGCAGACAAAATCTATAAGGAAACAATGTCAATTAGTCTTCTAGTGGCATATTATTATTTTGGTAGATTCAGGATTGGGATGCATCTAGATCAAGGCTTTAAAAAGTGTTTTGCTGAGGTTTTTTGTTTGCTTGTGGGGTTTTTTTTTGGTATTTTGTCAAATATTTTGTTTTCAATAACAGAATGTCAATACTTAGGAGGGAAATTTTTATGGGAGACACAGAATACAGCTATTTAGGAAGACAAAGACCTGAATCATGAATATCCTTCTAAAAACTCAGTGGCTGTACTTGATTTTGACCCACGTAAGAACAATATGATATAGGGTCACATCAGAGGTTTCTCTGCTGCCTAAAATGGTCACTTTGGTCCAGGCCTTGTTTGTGTTTAATCCTTTCTACATCTGTGTGACATAAGAGTGCATTGAAGCCTAAGTCTAAAAACAAGCTACAAAAGGGAAGGTCTTTTGCACTGCTAAGTGCTCACTGATTTCTAGTGCCTCCATTTTGGGGAGGAAGGGATGTGCACTCATCAGAGGCATCTAAAACTTGTTCAGAGATGTCAAAATTACTATAATCAGCCTCCACTCATAATCAGCTTCAGTGAGTAAGTATTCAACTAATCTAAAAATTGATCTCAAGAGTGTCTCCAGCCGCACGTTCAAGTGGGACCCGAAATGAGGGAGCGCCCTTGGGACTCTGGGTTCACTGCCCGGCCAGGGAGGCTCCAGCACCACGGAGAATCAACCTGCTCTGCTCCAGCCTCACCCTCCAGCAAATCCTCTCCCTCAAGTGAGATCAATTTACTGCTATGGGATCTACTCCTGGCCATCACTGCAGGCTGATGCAGATACAGCCACTGAGCCCGTGCATGGATCAGGGGGTTTGTCTTTATAACCGGGTTCTGTGCCCAGCCCCAGGTCTGTGGCCCATTCAGTGAGAGCAGGATGATCTACAGGGTCCTTCCCTATAGCAAAATCATGAGATCGTGGTAGTTTGACAAGTGCCTGATATATTTTTTTCCCCACTTGTGGAAATGTTACAGCTCCAACATGCATTTTTTACTAATGAAATTACCATATTTTGTCTCCTGTCTATTCATTGTCATCAACTCAGCTCAAAATAAAATAAAGAAATCTAACAATTAGGATTCAGCGTCTGGGAACGATGTTGCCTTGACTGAGAGCTCTGGAAATGGCATTGTCATTTTACCACAAAGAATAGCAACAATTTGCTCAGTGACACTGAAAGGCCACCCACGCTCTTTTACCTCTCACAACATTGATTTGATGGGATCCATCTCAAAGGGAGAGAGAAAGTAATTTTAGCTATGAAATTCTTGCCTTTTCCCTTTTCTGCAAGGCTGGCCACCGGTGATTATACGGTGTAAACACCTCTCCATCATCACACAGGCTGTGAACATCAGCAGTGAGCACGGAGGATCACCTGAGATGGGGTAATAACAGCCTCCTCTCAGCAACAGAGATGACCAGATTGAAGCAAGACCTCAAGTGAATTGCACCTATATGGGACTGAACATGGATATCCATTCTGGGCTGCTATTAATTTACATTAAGGAAAGAAAAAAGAAGAGGGAAAAAAAAAAAGACAAGTGTTGGACTGACCAGTTTCACCTTTCTCCTTGTCATTTAAGATAAAATTACCTAAAGCCTTTTTCCTAGCCATAAATTTGTCAGATTTCTTACATTTTATGTTTTAGCCCTTTGCAAATAAAAAGATGGAGACATCTGTTACAAGATTAAATCCTTCTTATCCTGTTACCTATCCCCTCAAATATTTTCTGCCTGCCCAGTTCCCTCACAAGTGTCTCATACTTGCACTTTTCCTCTTACATCCTGAATGACAACCCTGTATTGATCTGGCAATAAAAAATCTCCTAATTTAAATCCCCTTCAGGCTTTTCCTCTGTCGTGACAACTTTGGGAAATCATCCAAAAGAATGGAAAATTATTTGGATGAGGAGAGGCATGAAAAAGTGTATCTTTAAAGAGAACAAATGCGTGTAAGCCCCATGTCCTTCCTCTTTCTCAGCCTTACAGAACTGCCTCCTTTTCAGAAGCCACTTAGCTCTCTGGCCTCGTTCTTTGGGGGGAAAAAAAGGAAGAAATAGGGCTAAGTAGCCATGTCCTGACTCCCATTAGTCCAAAAGGACAAGCCAAAAGGGATGCCCAGCCCAAGAGTCCTGAGCCAGGCCAGCATCACTACTGACAGCACCACGTCACCTGGGGAGTGAAATGAGGTGTGGGGCAACGAGTGGACACAATTAATCACTTCACAGTTAATTAATGCCATCAATCAATCAATCAGTTTGGGGTTTGCTTACATTTTTCATGACTTCCAAATAAATGCCAAAGTTATCTGAGGCTGAAGGTTCAGGTAAATAACTCGGTGCACATGGATTACTGGTGGGTGTGGAAAGCTTCTCCTTTCCTGGAGTCTTTCACCATATGGAGCTCTGAAAATTAAAGATTTTTGTTGTTGTACTGTGCTGTAAGTTATTTGGGTTCCACTGAAAACAAATCAAATAAACCAGGTGGGATTTTATCTTCCTCCTCCTGCTTCATTCTCCATCCCAGGAGATGGTGGATGCACAGTCTCCTTTTTGGAAATATTTCAGTTCCCTCGATCACAACATGTTTCCCATGCTTTGCTGCATGTTGTTCTTAACTAGGCCATTAAGTGCTAATATATTTTTCTTGTATTGCTTTTTACCACAGTGACTCGAGGAAGCCAGATTCTAGAGCAGTTATTTTAAATCTGACTTTACAGGCCCTTGGATAGGATCCTGACTTTGAAACACCTTGTTATTCCATCACAGAGACACATTTTGGTACTCCCTATTTACAGATACCATAAATGGCATAGATGATCTTTTATTCATAATTTACTGTTGCAGCTGATATGGATGGATTTAACTCTTCTTTTTCTTAATGGATAAATGCATTCTTTAAATGGCTTTGAACACTTTTAAAGTATGAATTTCCCATACAATTTGTTGGGACAACTGGTTAATTAGATCTGATTTCTTTTCTTTCCCTTTTCCAAATTTTGCTTTCATGTGCACACTGCCCTGAGAATTATGTTTATTTTCCAGTGTTAACGATACCAAAACTGATAAAGCTATTCACAAAATCAGCTACTAAAGGTTGGTGTTCCATGTTTATCTTGCTTTTCCTCAGATAGTTCCTGGTACTCACTGGGAACCATGATAAGTCCTGAGCTAAATTGCTGACTGTAACTACAATCACAAGGATGTAGAATTATGGAATTATAGAATCACAGAATGGTTGGGGTTGGAAAAGCCTTACAGATCATCCCATTCCACCCCCTGCCATGGGCAGGCACAACTTCCACTATCCCAGCTTGCTCCAAGCCCCATCCAACCTGGCCTTGGATGTTTCCAGGAATCCAGAGACAGTCACAGCTTCTCTGGACAACACATGGACTGATCCTAAGTTATTATGACAATTGTTATCCTTAAAAGTTATGAATATTTTGGAAAATTAGTTGTTGTGAAAGGAGTTACACACACAAGTAAGAATTCATTTGATCAATCCCAATTTCAGTGCTATTGACTGCATATTCTTGAGGAACAAGGAAATCCATATATCAATAGTTGTCATCTCCAAAACCCACCAAATTGAATTAGTGTTAATTCACATTTCATTATAAAATTATTTTTATCAATCATCTAGGGGCTCTGTGTAACAAAGCCTACAGTGCACAACAGAGAAAGAATGCCAGGAAATTAAATCAGGAAAAATTACAAAATACATTATCTAGATTAAACCTATGATTCTGCAGATATTTAAATTCAGCATGAAATTGATCCACAATATTCTAGAAGGGAAAAGGTTGCAATTTGATCATAGAAGTACCCAGACTAGTCTCCTTTGTGTCATCTCCCTCTCCTTGCAGGTGAGAGGTTTGAGGGATGACAGTAGATATATATTTCCCATGCCTTCCTGAGCACCTTTCAAAAGCAGACATGCATTATAATAATAATAATGAATTTCACATATTCTCAGTGCTTATGCATTTTGAATAAGAATTATATATAATTAAATTTTGAAGATCTTTAGGGTTTTTTCTTAGTTCATAACCAGACAAAAACCCATTCACAGCACTGCCCACCAAGCCCAAGGACCAGTAGCTGCAATTTCCTGCCTTTGACACATGGATCCATAAAAGCCAATGATAATTCCAGTTTTTAAAAAGTTTCCATCTTGTTCTATATATAGTGATCACACTGGCTCAAAGCTCCCAATTTCACCTAAAATTAGCTCTCAAACCTTTCTGACCTCACACACTTTTATTTTCTGTGATTGTGTCAGCAATGAGTCCCTTTACCCCTGGTAAAAGTGGGGCAGGCACAACAGTCCCCTGTCTCCTGCTGTTGCCCTCCTCCTTCCTTGCTCCATAGAAAACAGAGCTTGGGAGGATTTCTAAGAGCACAAGTCAGTGATGTGGGTGTTGAACTCAGGGGCTGTGCACCAGCCTGAGCTCTCACCTGGGAGAGAGCAGAACTGTCTCCACACTCCTCTTTTATTTGTGATTGTGATTTTATTGAGTGCACGTTCATTGTGCACTTGTGCACTTGAATACTCTTTGTTATGATGTGCTGGAAAACAAGACCTGGGAATGCTTTAGTGGATCCTGGTGCCTTCATGCAAACAGCCTCAGAGGGGATTTCTTGGGCTGCCCCAACCTGCAGAGACAGACAGGGGGCAAGTCCAGCTACCCCAAAATGTGCTGCAGAGAAGGAGATTGCAAGGATATTTAGACATAAACACCTTCTGTTTTCCCACCTATAACTAAATATTCTCTTGCTCAAAATATCTTGAAAATTTCTCATTTGCAGTGGCTTTGTTTGCACAACCCTGCTCTCTCAAAGCTCTCCTCCATGCACACACACACGGCCCCTGGAGGGGTTTTTGCTGGACCCCCCCCCCCAGTTAAAAAGCATTAGAGCCACCACTGCTGGGCACACAATCAAACCAGGCCGAGTTAGAGCAGTTGAACAGATTATACTTATTAGCCAGGTGACTGCAGCTGACTTTGTACACAGGTTGGGCTTTCTTTTACAATGACAAGCTCAACACTTTAGCTTAAACGTCTGTGGAAGTGATTTAAGTAAGGTCTGCTGCTTTATGATTTGGGCTTTGAAAGTGCCTTTCTGCGGTCTCAGTCAAATAATTTAATTTTACCCCATGATGTTTCAAACGCTTTCCTCTAAAAAAGGGAGAACACTTGCTTGACATGAAGGACCATAAAATTAAAGATGTTTTTGGTAACTGTTTATTTGAAATGCTGAAAGGAGATCAATATGTTGATTTGTGTGAGCAGACACTGGTGTGCATGAGCAGATATTTGAGAATGTGAGCAAAGTGTTAATGTTTTTTCCTAACTAATTAATACCTGCAGAACACTGAAAAAAAAAAGTCCTACAATTCACTGAATATAGAAGCATACAAGGCCTGAAATTCCCTTCAGTTAATTCAGGCAATTACTGCCAAAATTTTTTTTAAAAGGTCTGAAAGCTTCATCATGATGGAGTCACTGCAGTTACCAGCCAGGACAACCTGAAAACTATTCAATAATGGTAGTTCGGGTCCAATTTGAAAAGTAGCCCAAGACAGGAAGCAATTTTCTCATCCCATAAAACACTTTCAGATTACAAAAGTCCCATTCTGGGGTGAGGGAGAACCAAGAGGTTTCAGAAATTTTCACCATAAAGCAAAATTATAAAACTCACTGTTGGAGGCGTTCACACAAGGTGAGACCGAGCCAAGCTTGGCTCTTGCCCTGTCTGCTTTAGGGTTTTCAGGCTCCTGGAGACCAGCGTCTGCCAGCCTATTACATATTCCTCTGCTGATCTTCTGCTGGATGGGGCTGCTTTTCACAGGTAAATAAATAGTTTTTTGTACAAGTAGAGGAGAGAGGAGGCTGACTAGCTCCTTGCCTCAAAACAATGGCATGATCCTATCCCCGGGTGGGGACCGTGACACTGAGAAAGTCTTTACCACTGTGGTTCCTCTTTGTATAGAAGCTGTTTTGGAAAAGGAAGCTTAGAGGTCTTTTCCAGCCTTAATGATCCTATAGTTCTATACCCCAGTGGGGATTCATGCTCATATGTTTGAGGAAGGTTGTGTTCAGGTAGTTAGCATCAGACAAAATCAGAGGTACTTTTCTCTCTATATTACTGGAATTAGAATTTTCACCCCCAATTTGTATAACGTTTGAAGCAAAAGTTTTCTCAAAACTGTTAACTTTCCCATGAAACACTTTTCTTTACTACAGCAAGTCAGAATTTTCTAATAAAACATTCTGCTTAAAAAATAAAAAAAATCCCATCTGAGTATACTGTAAATTTTTTTCCACCAGTGAAGTTGTTGGTGGAAGTTGTTGCATGCTGGAGTCAAGTTTAGAAGACCATTGTCAATATGTAAAATAAACCATTTAAGCATAAAGTCTGCTACACACTGAGGTCATGGTGGACTAACTTGACTCACATTTGCTGCAGAGAGGCAACAAACTATTATTTTTCCCACCTTCTGCTCAGTCAACCATCTCAGCTCCTATTGATTCCAACAGAGATTCACTTCCTTTAAGGTTTGATTTGCAAGTTATATATTTTGCATCTGACCTATTACCAAGATACATTTTTCCCATATTCTCTATTTCTGCCCATGCATTTTGTCCATCCAAACAAAATTTTACAAAGGAATAGAGCATCTAATTATATATATACACATTAAAAATAATCTTCTTATTTAAAGCTAAATCAAAAATAAGCAATTTTTAAACTGTTCATAAAGACCCATAATTTTCTTTATCATATTGAACTTTTCTAGATCACGATCAGAAATAGAATTAAAATAATTATCCTTGCCTTCATAACTTAGGAGCATCTTAACAGAATGGGCTAGGCTTATAAACTTTGTCTCTCTGATTTAGGAAATCGTTCAGTGGACAAGATCTAAAAATTATGCAGCTGCCTAAAGGGTGACCCAGGTGAAACTGAGGCATCTCAGTTAAAGATTTTGCTCGAAATGTCCTTCTGGGTGCAAGGTACCTCCCTGGGCATGGCACGGTTGACCTCCTCTGGTACCCTCAGCTTCTCTCCTGCACCCATCAAGCTGATCTGAACTCAGAAATCGGTGTTTTCTTTTTCCTTAAATCTCTTGAGGAATTTGATCTAATAGCTGTTCAGAGATCACAGCCAACAGACATGTGAAGAATACAGATGAAGTGACTTTATTTTTAAAACTTGGCCCTCGAGAGAATGATTGGTGGTGGTGCTCATGTGTTATACACGCTATTCCTTACAGTGTTTGCCCAAGAAATGGAGAATATATATTTGATTTCACCTTCTGCCAGGGAAAGTGCAAGCCCACATTCCCAGCCCCACAGCGCAGTTCCTTAACCAGTGCACTGCAAGCTGCTGGTGAGTTTCTGATCTCGGGACCAGAGGTATTTTCCAAAGACAGTTTAATCTAGCAGCAGAGAGTTTAATTGCTTCCAGCAGGGAAGGGAGCTGCACTCCAGGCTGCTGTGTCTGTACAAATGATCAAACAGTTGGCAGCTTCACAGGCACTGGGCCTGCTGCTGGCCCTTTCTAAAACAAACCCCTATCAGCACGTGAAGGGATGGTTGGAGGTGCCTCTCCCAGGCTGAGGGGCTCAGATGAACCATTCCCCCACCTCAGCCACCACTTGGCCAGCAGACAGCTGAGCCTGGGTGTGGCAGGATGGAAAAGCCTTGTCCATGCTCAGCATTGGTTATCACCACACACCACACTGCCCTTATCAGCTCCTTTCCTGAATAGCCTCGTGGAGAATTTCCCCATGGTGTGTTCACCATCCCAAAGATGTTTTGTGCAAAACAAGTAGCCCTCAATAAACTGCATTTGTTGAAACACTTCTGAGGGTTTTTTTTCCTCCTTAGTCATTTAAATAGTACATTACTATAGCAACTAGTGCCTCACTATCTTTAATGTATTAAACTTCATTACACCATACGAGGCAGGAGAATATTATTATTTTACTTTACAAAGGTGGGAGCGAGATACAGATACTAAATGGGTGTTTACATAGAAAAGCTAAATTAGAATTTCAGCAAAGAAGATGCATGCAGGTTAGCTCTATTTTAGCAGCTACTGATGGCAACAGGAGCAAAGACAACCTAGTGTGGACGGGTAACCGGGACCCCAAATCTTCCAGCTGCCACTGAAACCTGGCCCCTGCAAGGGCTTCACGCGTTGAACTCATGTTCGTGCACATTTTGCAGCCACATGTTATTTTGCCTGAGTGATGATGGGCAGGAGCTTTCCTTCCATGAATCATAATATGATATTTCGATCCTTTTCTGCAATAGGAACCGAGTCCTGGAGAGAGCTGGAACATCATCCAGCACAGAGCCACAACCCCACCTCCATCCCACTCCTGGGTCAATCCTGCACGGAGCAAGCAAAGCTCTGCATTACACGGGGTTCTGAGTGTCTGTGTGTCATGCACCACACAGGACCACGCGATTTAAGATGTGTCACTTCTCAAAGTCACCATTATTTAACCGAGAAAGCACATGAATTGATAGCACTTTATTAGCATTGCTGGCACATCGCTCCTGCAAAGCAGAGTGGCAAGCGAGGTCACTCCCTCATGTGAAAGAAAGGTGTTGTATGATTCCAATAGTTGTTTTGATCTTTAATTTATTTGCTTCATGTAAAAAAAAAAAAAAAAATCAGTGACAGATATGTTGATTCAGAATGTCTGTTAACAGTAGTGCTCTGAGGCTTATCAAAGAAAGACAAGTTTGAAAAGGAAGCTATATTTTGAAAAAGAAAGAAAAATCAGAAGTCAGATATAACACGAGTGTATTTTTTTCTTAAAACCCTTCCTGAAAATTGTCCTTAAGCTTTAACAGCAGCTATTGCTTCAAATAGATTTTTCATTTTTTTTTAAATTCTTCAATTAAGATGTTAGAAGAAGTAAGTTTAGATTTAGATTTAGATTTAGATTTAACTTAACCAATGAGGCAATAATTATAAAACACTGCAAATGATGAGGGTATCTAGTATTAACATGAGTTTGGCTGCTCGTACAGGTGGTTAACATACACAGGCCTGAGACACGGTCTACAAAAGTCACCTGAAGCCTCCCCAACAACTTCAAGAAGCTGCAAACAAAACTCTTGAATAGAATATTGCAAAGCCTGACTGTGCCCTGCACCAAATTTTCTATGGGAAACTGTTCTTCACTCTGAAATCATCTTCTGGAGTCTTGGGTTGTAGTTTTTAAATGTTCTGCCGCTAGTCATGATGGCTACAAAGAAGAGCTTGAGAAACTTAGCTGAAGGTAAGACACTGCAAGAACATCTCCCTGAGTTTTCAAAGTCTGAAATAGTGTTTGTGAGAAGCAGGAATGCAGCATTCATCTGAGAGGCTTGTTAAAGCCCAGACCTCGGAATAAAAGCTGGCAGAGAATTCAATGTGTGGGGACCTAAAGAAAGAGTGAATTCCAAATCAATATGTAGCACAATTGTTACTGTAATTGAATGTTGTTCTCTTTTTCCATTCAGACTCCACTTCCCCTTTGGCCATATCCCTGTTATACTGAGACTAAACAGCAGAGGTTTCATTCATTTCACTGCCCCAGTAACTAATCTATCACCCGAACTACTTCTACATGCAAGATCAAAAGTGGTGTTGAAGAACAGGTGCTTGTTATCAGGCTTAAGGAAAAAAAAAAAAATTACTCTAAATTTGTTGAAGAAAAGCCAGCATTGGAAATGGGAAAAAAAAAAAAAACAACCCAAGACGTAATGAGGGAGAGTCTGCTGATAGTGGGAAAAGCCTGAGGATATGTCTTACATTGCAGCACATCATCACACGCCGTCAGGGATGAGCTCTCTGTCTGAGGATGCCGGCGTGTGCTTCCCAGAGAGAATAATCCTCCTTTCCCAGGCAGCAAAACCTCTGCTGATAGCAAGGATGTGGGATGGAGGGGATTGCTGTGAGAAATGCAGGGGAGTGCTCCCACAGCCCAGCTGGAAGGGGAAACAGATAAACCCCTTGTATGGCTTCTCCTCAGGGAACAGCTCAGCACTCGCAAAGGGTTTTGCAAAAACAACTGAACGATCTTCCGAGGCCTGGGAATAATTTTGCAAGATGTCTGGGGGCACCAGGAAGGAGACCTGCTTGGAGAACAAGCTCTGGGGGTGGCAAAATTTGTTTCAGCTTTCTTTTCATCAATTTAAAGGGTATAACCTGAGGGGGTCTTATTGCTGTGTTCAGGGATTTTTTTGAGTTTTTAACAGGATTTTAAAAATTTTTTAACAGTTTTTACTTTTTAACACATACAGAATCACAGAACCATCAAGGTTTGGAGAGTCTTTCAAGGTCATCCTGTCCCACCATCAGCCTAGCACCAACATAAATACCCCAAAACCATATCCCCAAGCGCCACATCCAGACACCTCTAGAGCACTGCCAGAGACAGCGACCCCACCGCCTTCCTGGGCAACTTATTCCAAGCCCTGGCCACTCTTCCAGCGAAATTTTTATTTGTAATATCTAAGCTGAGCCTCCCCTGGCACATCTTAAGGCCTTTTCCTCTCATCCTTTCCCTTTAGACAATGCAGAGGGGACTGACCCCTCCCTCACTACAACCTCCTTCCAAGTAGCTGAAGAGAGGAATGAGGTCCCCTGCAAAGAAGTTGTCTTGAAAATATAAATGGGGTTAAAAAGCCCGGCAATCTGATTGCCAGGTTTGACTGGGACTGGCTGTTGTCACGGTGGCACAGACCCTAAGGAGCCACCATCCTTCCTAATCCTTTATTCACCTTATGACACGACCCAGCAAAGGCCAAGTGCTGACACTCCTCTCCCACTCCTCCTCCTCTTCCTCTGCTCTGCTCCAGCCCTTTGAAATAGTCCATTTGCCTCTGAGCACTGCCTGGGTACTCCTTGTCCACTCTATCCACCTTTTGTTGCTTCGTATGGAGTGATGTGAACTCTCTCAGTCTCTGACTTAAAAGCCCCACTTTGGGGAATGATGTGAAAAGCATTTCTTTTAAAATGAAGAAAGCGAATGGAATATATTTTTTTTTTGTAACCACCAAGGGTATGAATAAGAGCAAGGAAATACATGAAAGTAACCAGCTGATGGGTGCTGAAGGTGTCTGCTTTGGATGGATTATCAAATCCATCTTCAAATATTTCAAGGCACATTTTATAACAGGCATTCAACTACTAAAATAATAGTAAAAGTAAAAATAATGGAATTTCTAAAAAATTGAAATCGTATTCTCTCTTCAGTCTACAACAATATTCCAGTTAATGGCTTGATCTATTACATAGTACTGTTATATGCTAATAAAGTTAATATACTTCCCATTTCAAAAGTGCTTTCCAAGATTATTGTATCAATTACTCTTATTAAAGCCTTCTGATGGTCCCGGAGGGTGGACTGTGCAAATCCAAGGAATATTATTATGCTTCCCTAACCCTTTAAAACATGGCCAGTGTGGATGCTGCATTCTGAGCATTGTTACATTGAGCAACGTGTTGCTGTTGCGTATTAGCAAACCCTTTCGCAAGAACACTGTCAAAAGAAAATAATGCCGTGGTTAGCTGTACATTGAGCAAACTAATGGATCTGAAAGAAATTTCAATGTGGTAAATAATCTTCTGTCTGCTATAATTAAGGATGCAGTTGAGAAGAGGAAGATTACTTAACTGCTAGCACGAAAGGAAAAAAGTGTGAATGAAAATAAATTACGTGCAGCCCTCTCCAGTGAAGAGGAGTGCCCCTGGGTGCTCACTCCGGGAGATTTATGTGATCCTGAAGACATGCCTGCATCTGTCCTGCTGTGCACGAGGGTGGAGGGGAAACCTGGAACCCAGAGCTGCCATTGCTCCTGTTCCCTCTACAAGAAAATGCAATGCCAACATCACTGTGGCACCAGAAACCCAACACCTCAGTGCACGACATCAGCAAATTATTCTCCATTCGGGTGTGGTGAATACTGACATGATATTTCTGAGGCTGGCAGGACCCGGTGTACCCCAGTGTCTGTAACATGTCACATTGAACCACGGCAACCAACAGCTTGGGAAAACTGGGAAATCTTTAAATGATCCAAGTTTAACTGCAACACGCACAATCCTCCTCCTCCCCGCCCTGCCTTTTGGAATTGTTTGTTGGATGCTCACAGCACACATTAGGTTTGACAGCAAAACCAGCAAGTAGATGGAGAATTATTTCACCTGGGCATGATTGCACATGGGATTACTTGCAAGGAATAGAGCACGGTGTATTTTGAAGAGTAGTGAATGATCCATCTATCCTTGTGGGAACCAGAGCCTGTATCAGTGCACTGCCAAGACTTCGCTCACTCAAACACGGCATCTCACCTCCTCTTTATTTATGGTTTTCCTCCCATCTGCAGAGATAATACCCTGGTGACCTCCAGTGAGAAACAGGGCCAGAGGAAAAAGCTAGGAAGAAAAATTTTTTTGAACAGAAGATCTGAATTCTGTAAAATATGAAATTATTCACATTCATGGGGCCTAAGGGACCCTCTGCAATGTTGCTAATTAGTTTGGAAGTAGAAAAAGTCAATATCAGTTTTGTTATGTTTCAGGAGATGTAATGTCCCTTATGGACCTTGGCATGGTCAAAGCACAGGAGTTTTCTTCTCTCGAGCGCTGCAAGAAAGACACAAGGACACCTCGGAAGGGACAACAAGAGAGTGTGTTCCTTATTTCACTACGTGACTGGCTAATTCCATGAAGCGTGAGCATTTTAGGAAGTTTTCACTGTACATTTAACAGCGGATGCTCTTGCTGTCCATAAAAATCCTTACTCTTCTCTTTAGAGCTCCAACAGTCACTAATCTCAAGTTCCAGAGGTCAATAGTGGGAGAAGTAGAGGGGAGAGGAGATGTAAAATTTTACATCTTCTCACATGTTTGAAAGGAGAGAGTTTTCAGTTTTATTGAATGTTTTATCCCTCTTACATTAAGGAAGTTGATATGCTCTCAGAGTTTACCTCCTGATAAGTAATATACAGCACTTAGGATTTTATTTACTGGTTCATTTTTTATCATTTCTGCACAAGTTAAACCATTCTTACAGCCTGTAATATAAAACCAAAATTACCTCACGGTTTCTATTTTTTTTTTTTTAAAGTTTACATTTTTGCTCAGTATTTCCCTTTATTAGTGTTATACATTCTAAGAAATAACCAAAATTGAAGACATAATTACAGGTGCGACCATAACATTGAGATGATTTGCTGATACTGTAACATCTCCAGGAGTAAAAAATGCAGCAGAAAAATCGTCTACTATTTTGTTTGCCTTTCATTCTACTATTATGGGCAGGGATAGTATTAAATATTCCACTACACAACCCAAAATATCTGCAAGAATGGATTAAAGTAGATGTGTGTACTTTTACCAGCAACTGTAATGCCTTTAAGAGGCATTTCTGGTTAAAAGGTTCAGACTGGGTGGTTCTTTTTGTTCTTTTGCAATTGTAGCATCACCTGAGCTGACAAGCACCCTGACTCTCCCAGACCTTAAGAGTGGAAATTCTGGCTCATAATCATTCTGAGAGCTCCTGGAGCAATGCAGAGGCCAAGCTGTGTTAGCCTGCATGGGCAGGATATTGCTGCAGGGGAGAACCTGGAGGAAGACAGTAAGTGAATGGATGGGAGTTCACATGGAGGCTTCCACTGACACTATTTATCCAGAAAATCCAGGAGTGCAAACCATAAATTGCAATTCCATGAGCCAGTCTAGGAAAGAAACATCCTGTTTAACAGCAAAGGATAAATCTCAGCTCAGTTTTCTTAACATCGCCTTTTCCCTTCCTCCTTACAGCTTTCCAGATGTCCTGAAGAGTGCCCCCTCATTTCTTTCTGGAAGAGCAGTGCAGCACTAACAAAATCAAGATACAAGTCTCACTTCTGTATCCGACTTCTCACATTCTTTGGGCCAAGCTGGTCCAAATTTGGATCTCGTTTTTAAATTTAAGTCTGGGCTGGTGTGTTTTTCTGCAGAGCACTGGCTGCCTGAGGACCATGAGCTGTATGTGTATGTCTATATCTATACATATCTATAGCTATATAAAGTGTCAGGTCTTCTGATCATGAAGAAACTGCACAAATAGCCCAGAAATTTTCACAGGAAGGTGACTTCTTAGTGTACTGGTGTAAGGCGCACGTGGAGGGCAAAGCGAGGTAGAAAGCGGCTTGTTCAAAGGGTACTTCTCTCCGAGGAGCCTTTGCAGTGCTCACTAGCACTTGCAGGCTTACTGCTTTTCACCTGTGCAACGAAGCACACAGCCAGACCCACGAAGGCTGACGAGTTTAAGCGCCGCTAGAGATGAGAGACGGCCCTCAGCCAAGGAATCCTGAAAGGTGTTTTATTCGGTGGGGTTCTAGTGCCAAGAGAGCGAGGGTCTCTTGGGACAGGTAGAAAAGGGGGTCTCGAGGGGGTGTGGTTACATAAAATTCAGCCAATAAATACAGGGGGGAACAGGGGGTTGGGTTACATCCCTGTACCTGAGAAGTGACCCACCGCCGTGGTAACTCAGCCCGAACTTCTGTTTGCTCAGCTGCTGCAATGGCTGAACCACCAGCAATGGTGGTGGGGGGGCTGAAAGACCAAGGGACCATGGCTGGGTCCAAGAAGGCCCCCTCCCGGTTTGTTGTAAGAGTTTTTCCCATCAACTCTTATGAATATTCATGTACCCCTGCAAGATGTAAGCAAAGCCCCAATTCCTGCCCCTCTTTCCCCATCGGTTGGTTTTGTATTACCCACCCCCTTCTCCCTCTCTCCCCCTTGGCTGTTTTGTATTACCCCACCCCTTTTGGGACCCCCCTATAATCCCCAGCCGAACAGAAGTTCGGCCTCTTGGTTCCTGGGACACTGATGTGAGACTTCCTCTTCCCTGGGGTCCCACACAATAAATCTCCGGTTGTCCAGCCAAGACCCACCTCCTAAACCTCTAGGGGTGCCAGAACCAACAATTTGCGGGGTGGTTGCTGGCCACCATCGCCCAGGGTGGGGAACAGCTGGCTAAACAGCTGGCTAGCAGGGGTCTGGCCCTGCCCGGGACCCCTCATCAAAGGATCCTGTTGAACACGCTGCAGCTTTTCTCACCCAGAACCACAGAACCTGCGCGAGGCGCAACGCTCAGCTACCAAAACATAGTGGAAGCACCAAACTGGACGTGTTTGCTGCTACTTTTCTTCTCAGTCTAATTTCTAATTTTGTTTACTTTCTTGATATGTCCACTGACATCTGAGAAAGAGAGATTGCTGACTGCAAATATATCTCCCTTTGGCAGAGTCATCCCTGTAATTTGTGCTGACCATATGAATATCTAGGTAGTTAAAACGGCAAGGGAAGGTTTTCTTTTTTCAAAATGGGGAAAAAAAAGTCTCTCTGCATGGTGCTGGGTGAAAACACGGGATCTCCTTGAACAATTCAGTTAGGAAAGGATCTGGAGTTCAAATGAAAAATACCTATTTTCAGTTTCTCCAGTTTAGATCTGAAATTATTTCATTGAAGTGAAATTATTTTTGTGTTACCTTGGGCTAAACGCTCAGAATTCAGCCACACTGCACCATTATGCATTTTTCCCCCACTAAAAAGGCAGAATATCACAACTTACTTTTAAATGGTGAAGAAGGAGGCATTAGCACCGCATTTGAAGTGGAAGTTTTAGCTCCTGTATCACACAATTGCCAGGGAAGTATCACATATGAGCCCTGCAGCCTGCCTACCTTGGGCAGTAATTACTTTCCTGGCAGGCAGCAGTTTGCTTGTGGTGAATTTAATATAAAATAAGGTCTTTTCCATATAGATTCGGAACTGTATGTTACCTATACACACATATGTGCATGTGTGTACGTTCTGGCAATGAGGAAAAGCAGGTAGGAAATACACAAGTGAATACACACATTTGGGGATCCCTCTAGTAAGGCCAAGAATGAGGATGAAGACAAGTCTTAAAAACTCCCCAAATCTCAGCTCCCAAAATCATCGACTTTCAGTGTGTGAATTAGTCAACCTGTAGTCAACCCAATTACTCTCTCTCCAGTGTTGATTCTAATTCTTTCTGGATATTTTTATTCATTTCCTTGAGCTTCCCTCAGGCTGATTTCTGAGTTTTTAAGTTAATTTTTAAGTTTGGGGTTGTTTGTTTTGGAAACTTCAGAATATTTGTAGTTTTCATATAGCAGCTATCATGGATGAATGGGCTTAGCCCACAGCTCTCTCTTTCACACTAATTGAAGGGAAAATAAAAATCT
The DNA here is from genome assembly GCA_013398855.1 of Mohoua ochrocephala. Taxonomy (NCBI): domain Eukaryota; kingdom Metazoa; phylum Chordata; class Aves; order Passeriformes; family Acanthizidae; genus Mohoua; species Mohoua ochrocephala. The sequence continues at coordinate 863,356 of VZTA01024604.1, forward strand.
ATTAACCACTGATTTTATAATAACTCCTAAATTATGTGAATTATATTTTGGGGTAAAAATAGAAAGGATTTTAAATTCAAAAGTAAGAAAACCATGTCCGTGTATTCATAATGGCTCAAATCAAATGACTCTCTTGGGTTTGGGTTTTTACTACTTTTAAAATTTTTAAAGAAAGAAATATGTAAAATAACCCAGTGTGTCATTTCAAATCTGGTGAGTTCTAGGAGAGATCACTGGTTACCCTGAATAAATTTGATGTTAATCTAAATGTCCATTGCAGTGTGGATTAAATTAGATATTACTTACAAGATAGTTATTAAATTATCTAGTAAGACTATTCGGATTTGGAGTTTATTCTAAAATCATTACAAACAGAAGGAGAGGTAAAAGAAAATATCCTGAAATCTCTGCTTAACAAACAGCATGAATGAGAGGAAAGGGGAGTGAAAGAAGGATGCAGCTGATTAAAACCCCCTATTGTCCTAACAGCCAACTTTGAAAAAGTTCAAAGAAACATAAAGCCTTTCTAGTGAGAGCTTTAGAGAGAAAGCGAATAAAAATGATCACTTTAAAACTGTGAGCATATTCACTTGTGGCTCTGTTACTCCAGCAAGACACCCACAGCTCCCCTCCACGCCAAGCTCAGCAGCTCAGGAGCATCAGCAGGCTGACAAGGCAAACTAACAACATTTTATGTAGGGAGCTATATTTGATAATGCTCAGTAGAGTCTTATAATTTTATAAGGCTAAAGATGTGTCTCCTCAAAATCACCAGTACCAAACCTATTTTCTTTATTTCCACACACTCATCCTGTCCAGGAAAGTACTAAAAATATGTGCAATGATTATGGGTGCCTTTTTCCTACTTCTAAATTTAACATTGTTCTAGCAATAGTATCCCATAGTTTTGGTCCTCCCCTGAAGTTCAGGCTTACATGAATTTAGTGTTGCTATGAATGGACAACATCTGCAAGGTCCATAGTAGCAAGACCTTGCATAAATCTAAAACATGTCAATAAAATGGAATCCATGCTAATGAATAATTTGCTAACATTTTCAGATTCTTGTAATGAGCAGAAGACAGAGGTGTCAGTTGAGCCATGACCGCATATCAGTGGCACAATATCATCTCATGCCTTTAAACAAATTTGAGCTGCATGAATCAACACGAGATTGGATCAGAAATGGGAGAGAAGGAGCAGCAGCAGCTATTTTCCTGCAGCATGATCTCTTGCAATACATTCCTGCTGGCAACTCTGGGGCGAGTTCTTTTTGTGATGGCGCACACAGTTTAAACTCTCACCTTGAAGTTAATTTTATTCTGCAGTAGGCAGAGCAGCCATTATGTAGGAGCAGGATGAAATTCAGAGAGAAGTTGGTTTCACATGCAAACACACGAGACCTGGGAGTGCTCGAGTGCTGCTATGGTGCCAAGGCCTGTCTGCCTGAGACGGTGAGGGAGGGTGGCTCAGCAGCAGGTCTGTGGAAATGCAAACACACCTCCCCAAATGGCCACAAGCCACCTCAGTCTAGATTTAAAACATGGTCAAGGATAGCAGGACGCAAAGCTGTAGACATTAGGACCTTGGACTAAAGGTTGAATGCCTCAGAAGTATGAGCCACCCTAAGGAGATGTGAACTCCTCTACTCTTGTGCCTTAGGGTGCCAGGCTGAAGGGACACCTTCCAGTTCTCCCATTTCTACTTGCCAGAGGACCAGAAGTGGGGAGGAACAGGATTTTCTGAGTTTAACATTTAGGGCTCTTGGTTGGTAGGAAGGAGCTCTGGCTCCATGTGTTGCTCCCTTCATACTGTTAATAGTTATCAGATACATGGAGATAACTCAGATTAACGGAGCATTATCAGACATAAAACAGAAGGACACAAACATTAGAGTAAAAAAAAAAAAAAAAAAAGACAGCATTTTGAGATGTCTAAGAGGCCTGTTTTGCTCACAAAGAGATGGGTACTGCAAGGTAAGTCTATGACTTCTGCATGAATGGGATCACTGATACCTGAGAACATTCTGCAGCAGAGAATAAACTGGATAAAAGTCTGAGGAATTCAGGTTTGGACTAACAGCAATATTTTTTCCCCCTCCTCTTTCTCAATAACTTTTTTGTAGGAACAGGGAACCTTTAGGCAGAAGGGATGGGCACCAAGGTTGCCACTTTTCTGCAAAAAAACCTGCCAATATACTCCTAATTTATTATGTTTACATTGACCACAACCCAGTTTTGCATCTAGTAATTCTTGGTTCATCAGGTCTAAAGAGACCTACTAAGCCAGTTTGGACATATATCCTGATGCCCCCCAATACTGGGGTGTGGATTATAGACTTTTTTGCAGGATTGAAGCTTTGGCTGTAGAAGGAGTGAATGAGATGTTCTTGGCATTCCTGAATGGAAACCAGTATTAATATTTAGGTGCTTGCTCTGTTCCCCACCCAGAGCCTTTAGGGAGTTTATTGCTGTTACTGGTAAAGGACTGGTACAGGACCCCATTAAAACTGCATTTCAAGGTTTACACTTTGAGTGCTCTTTTATGCAACTTCAGATTCCTGGTGGAAATGTTGCAACGCCAGCGAAACATCTAAAAATAATACTTCATAATTGCAACATATAAATCTTACATAACGCCGCCTTTCAGCCGAGACAGGTACGTTTGCAACGGGAAACCAAAGCCCTCGGCGCTGCTGGCTAGAACAGAGATTCAGATGGAGGCGGGGGAAAGAGAGCAAGTCTTGTTCTTTCATGTTGTTCATTTTTACTGTCAGCATTCACATCTATTCCTAGCGGCATCTCGAGACCTGAGGAAGAGGGGAACCACAGCATAAATATGGAACACAAGAATTTACACAAGGTCGTGCCAGATAGGGCTGGGTAAGGTGGAAGGAAACATTCTAGGGCTGCAAACTCTTTTTCTCCTAGGCTTGAGCAAGGATTGGGCTAAAGGAGTAAGAGGGACAGGCTGGGGCAGCAGCAGGGAAGTAGAAAAATAGGTGCTAAGGTGAAGAGGTCGATAGAACCAGGCAGGATCCTTCCACAACAGCAGAGGATCAGCAGAAATGTTGTGTGTCTGAGCAATAAACAATCAGTGCCAAGCATTTAGCAAGCATCAGACTCAAGGCTGGGACTCAGGATTCCCTTTTTTCATCCTTCTGTTCATAACTTGCTTCAATTTCATTGAAATTTAAAATATGATTGTAGGGAATCATAAGTTAATGAATAATCATTAGTGCTAAATTAAATAGGTTTTGTCTGTAAGTTACCCAAAAATAAATCAGTTTATCTCTGACTATAAAAGGAATTTCAAAACACAGCTATAATTTAAACATCTTTAGACTTGAAGCAAAAACACTTTTCCTGTTTAATTTGGGTAAGGTTTGAGATCAATTTTTGCTCTTCTACAATGACTTTGTTGCATCCTTAATTTTTTAGTTTGGTAAGTAAAAAGCATGTAATTGCCACAGCTATGCCTAAATCTTTGCAACTTAAGGATCAGAACATGCAAATTCTATCTTGAAATTATTGAACATTTTAATCTTCTTATCTAAGGCCTTCAGCATACGATTGTTCAGGTGTGCCCTGGCTTCCTATCAAAATGCAAATCCCTCTCAGTAAGCAAATACTTATTCAAAGAAGTAAAACTTAAAATTAAAACATTCTTTTTCTCACTGTCATTAGGTGGGACAGGTAAGAATATTGGGCAAGAACAAGACACCTGCACATCACGTTAGAAGGTATTCTCACATCCCCATGTTGAGCATGTGGTGAATAAAGGCTTTTGATATATTTCTCCAGACACGTTCAAGGAAAAATTGTTGTCTTCATCAGCAGAGGCAAAAGGAATCTCTCTCTCTCTCTCCTTTTGCCCAGATCTCATATTTCTGTGGTTGCTATAGAAAGCTATTACTGGAACTCATATCTAGTAAGTTTTCCTCTCCATCACCAAATAAGTCCCTAATACCCAGTATTCCAAGCTGTTTGTTTTAGATATTGTTCTCCATGATCTCCTTTTTCTTCTTTTTTTTTTCAACCTGTAAAAGGGTCAAGGTTTTATTTTCTCTCCAGATACCTTCTAACTTCAAAGTCTCTGAATTTAATATAATTCCTCCGTTGTCAAGCAACAGCCACCAAGACACACACCAAACCACTCTTACTTGTTTCACTTTTGCTCTGCTGTGAAGCTGAGCAGCTCATGGTTCCTGCTGCAGCTGACAAGGGCCAGTTTTGGTGGCCTGACATTTTCAAGTGGACTGACATTTACAGGTGGACTGATTTCTGCAAAGTGGCAAGTCTTTGCCTCTTCCTTCCATAGTAGCAGGGGCTCTGCCAGCCTCTGCTGGGCCAGTGGAAGCCAGGATAGGAACAGGAATGGGAAATGGGGTGGGAGCAGGAAGAGTTTTATTTAAAAAAAAAAAAAAAAAAAAAGGTGACAAAGCACAGAACTAAAGTTTTTCTCCATTTTCAGAAAAAATAGCTACAGCAGCAGCCTTGCTTCTGAAAAGCAGATGTAACATGAGTGACAGAAAAAGGCTGAACTCTGAAGTCTTGAGAGTGACTCTTGCAAAACATCCAGGACCCCTTTGTATGGGTGACTGGTGATGGTGGAGTTTTGCCCAGGGCAGCAGAGCCCCTCCAAGCCTGATGGTGTGAAGGATTACTCAGAAAAGCTCCTTCTCTGTCAGTGTCAGGTACATGCCTCAGACAATGCAGAACTTGATGATGCATCATTTATGTTATTGTCCTATGAGGGTTATGAATTCCACAATGTAAAAAGCTCTGTATGACATACATCTACTTTTTTTCCACTCCTTTTAGTGAAATTCAGGAAGAAAGATGTACTAAAAGCAGAAATGTTCGCTGAATTACACCCCATCACAAGAGTTTTGTATATCAAACAAAAGAGGATTCATGCATCCAATTATGCAGAGTGAAATGCAATAGTAAACTCAAACACTTTTTTTATCTTAATGCTTAAATGTTAAGCTAGATATAAAAAGGATGCATAAATAAATGATAAATTGTTGATTACTTTGAAAGCTAGTTTGAAATTTGTGTACTGTGCTGCAGACAGCAAGTGTCCTGAATTGGCCCAAGAGATGCAACTTAATGTAGAAGCACCATCAGAGAGTGTAGATTCACCTGATAAGGAAATGGGGGTTGGAGCGGAGTTCCAAGCACCAAAGGGATTCTGTCAGCAGGAAAATAAAGCCATTACATAATCTGTTACAACATGTGTGTGAGATTTCTAACAGAGGAACAGTGAGGGAGAAAAATAAGTCAAAACTCAGCCATTAAATCTGGCCTGGACTTGACAAATGCACACAAAAAATATGACCTTGATTTTCCTGTATTGAGTATTTCAGTGTAGCATAAAATCATGTTTAGCTGCTTCCCCACTCCCTGCCTCCTTTTCTACCAAACACTGCACTTGTACAGATGCATGTTCACATTTCACCATATGCACACTGATTCCCCAGCACATTTAAAGGTGCCCAAAATTGGTATAGCAAGTGGCAGAGCATGGCTTTTACAGTCTGCCTTCAAAATTATAACTATTGCTCATGCATTGTGTGTTCCTCCACTTCAAAAAGGGAGCCCCTACCCCGAGTCAGTCTTCTTCTTCAGGTTGCCATCATGTCTTCTTCGACCTGTCCTGGGCTCTTGCTCAGGTGCTGGCCTTTATAGGCTCCTGGCAGGCTCAGAATCCTCTCCCTGTTACCCAGCAGGACAAGCCTTGTCCTCCACAGCTGAGGGCAGTGCAGGCAGGACACAGCCAGCCCTTCTTTCCACAGCCTGTAGGCAGAGCAGGTGTTACTGAGGCTTAACACACCGAGGAATGGGATGTGAAAATGGCATCAGAATCTCTGTTTGCATTACAGCCCTCCGCTGTTTGATTAAAAAATCAGGGTTAGTCATCTCCCTTGGGAGCACCCCCTCACCTCCGAGGATATTGCAGTGCTCTGGAAGTCTACACGAATATTGGCTTGCGATGCATTTCTGGGGATATGGATATTTGGTGAAGTGGGAAAGGCTTTTGTGCATTGCACAAAAAAAAGCCAGAGGAACAAACTATCACAGCCTTTTCACAGAGCCACACAGGCACTGAAATCAGCTGCTCTTTGCAAAAGCTTGGACAAATGGGAAACATTTGATCCAGAAAAGCAGGCTTTTCACTAGCTCTTCCCCTGAAGGAATTGGTACATTGGGGCAACAAAAGGCAATGCCTGACAGTTTTAGCAGAAAGCCAGCATCCAGTGAAAGAGCAGGACCTTGCCCCAAAGGCATTGCCCTTTCCACGTTCCCCCTTGAATGACCTTATCGCTGGCAGTCCGGCTCCATCTGTGCTCCAGCCTTAGAAGGGTGGGTGTTTCCTATCAGCGCTCTCCTAAATTAGGAAGGCAATTTTACTTCTGCCTTGAATTGCCATAATTAAGATGCTTTTTGCATCTGATGCCTCTCTGCGTGCCGAACACTGATCACATGGCCTGGACCGTCCTCCTGCTCCTTCCCGTGCCATCCACCACCCACCTCTGCTGCTGCTGGCTGCCTTCTGCACTGTGTAGGGAAGGGCAGCATATGTTCCATAACCAGGAGCACGTCCCCTCCCAAACTGGGGACGGATGGGTGGCCAGCCGCGGGATGGCAACGACAGACGACAGACAGAAAGCAGCTCATGCGTGGGACCTAAGGGTGGGGAGAGCAACGCCTGCCAAAACCTCTGAGTTCTGGGTGTGCTCCTGGTGGGTTTGGTTGCTGGTCCAGATCTGCTGCCCCAGCTTCTGGTTGCTCCATGTGCTCTCTCCCTCAGGGAATAATGAGGTGGGGCCATATTTTTAGGAAGTTCAGATGAGTCCCCAACCTGGGCGTCTCACCTTGAGCTACCTGACTCCTTGGAGAGGAGCATACGGTGCTCCTCCCTGAGGTGGAAATAAGGAACGTGGGTCCCAGGAAGTGGGATCATGGTGCTGAATGCCAGGACTGACATCCCACAGCCCTGGGAAGGAGGCCAGTGCATCTTTTGAATCTGAATTTCAGGCTCTGGGGCACCAGGATCGTGTTCAATAGATCTCATTCTCTATGTGGCAGACCAAATCGTGCACTCTGAACGTATCACTCAAACTGCTGACAACAGGGTTCAGCAAGCTGAACCTGCGTGATCCAACCCCGCCTGGTGCGGAAAGCCTGAGCTCAGTCAGCAGGCTGGGCTTTAAAGGCAGGAAATCTCATATTTATTCATGATTTAATTAAGAGAGACCGGGCTTTTCATCCTGTTTTGAATATACATGAAAACAAATATATAGATAAGGCTATCGTCCCTTTTATCAGCCCCATGCCTCTGAACAAAACAGCAATTTCAAATATTCTGGATAGCGAGATTTAATCCATCACTGGGGCCTGACCCTGCTTTTCCCATATCGGGATTTAGAGCGTGGTGCTACAGATTTGAATCCTGAACACCAAACAAAAGACACATGAAAAGCAAAAATCTCTCACTGAATTTTGTTCCAGTCTTGTTTGAACACAAACCTCCCTGTGCTTTGGGTTTTATTCATTAAAATAAAGCACACAGAATAACTTTCACCTACTATTATTAATCATAAGGATTTGCTCAGGAAAACAAATATACTTGGGCTTTCAGAACAAATCAATTCGGAGAAAGGGAATATTTTGTCTGCCATGACAGCCCAGAAGAGGGTAAAAACAAACATCTCTGCTGCTGCTGGTTTACAGCTGACTCCGCGATGGACTGCTGGTGATGTGTGATGCTATTTTTAAACAGCAATTGTTTAATCACTTCTGTTCCCATGGGCTGAGACTAAAAATGATGCCTCCAGAGCACTTTGTCTACAAGCAGGTAGAAATAATTTGATCACATCCTTTATGGCTGTAGAGGAGATGGAGCCGTATGAAGCATCGGCAACACATTTCACAAAGAATCTAAATATTGAGCAGGAGTGAGAGTGTGTTGATCATGACATCTAAGTGGCATAATGTCACCAAGTGATCTGCTATGAAACATATCACCCTCTCCAACAGAAAAGGGAAGAGCTTTGAGTAAAGCTGTATATTTTTTATGGCTTTTTTCCTTTTTTCCTGCAGAGTTAACTCTTGGGGCTCCTGTCTCCACTTTCCACGAAAGGCATGGATTATGCTGAAGGACATCGGTAATTGTAGGAAAGCATTTTGAGTGTGGATATTTCTGGGATTGTTTACTGGACTTGCTGTTGGTTTGTTGTACTTGACAGCTCCATTGTGATCTTCTCCCAAGGAAAGCAGAATTAAACACAGATGGATTTGCCAGGAAGAGAGGGTGATATTGTCTCACTCAACAAGATCTCAGCCGCAGCCAACTCACAATTTTGCACAAAGACTGACTGTACCTCTCTATCCAGACTTTTACAACATGCCTTCACCTTGTAATATAGAAAAAATTCCTATTATAAATATCGAAGCAGTCCTTCTGCAGAAAAACATTCATTTCAGCAAACTGGAGATTTTCCCTCGGTCAAGCCATGGCGCAACTCCGTGTAAATCAGAAAATTATGCGAACGAGAAACTTGACCTAATAGACAGAGCAAACACTTAAACCTCCAGCACAGAGAGTAATAGCCCAGCTTCACAGATGTCAATGGGAATTTTACTATTGACTTCCATAGGGCCAGCATCTCACCCGTATCTGCATAGATGATTAATAGCTCCCCTGCCTTTCAATATCCTCCCTGGCTAACAATAAATTATCTCTGCCAGTGATTACTTTTAAGATGTAGCTCATAAAAATCCTTGTGAAAAGCAAATAGTTTTGCCTTTGGGACAGACTATATTAAAGTAAGTGTTGGATATTTTTGAAATCTTCCCCAGATGGATTGCCATAGGGCACTACAAGATCTTCTTGCCTTCATTTCAAATAATCCCAGCCACTTGTCCTGCTACAGCATTATCCTTGTAGATTTTTTTTTTTCAGAAAGAAAGAATTAAGCTTTCTATCAAAGTGTGTTTAATATGAGAGCTTGTTAAATGCTTTTGCCTCTCACCTAGTTTATGAGTTTGCAGAGGTACTTTTGTTTACTTTGAGAAAAGACGTAAATACCATCCCTGGTGTCTGAGGTTTTTGCTTATTTGTTTTGAGGTTTTTTTGCAGACAATTGTACTCCCTAAAAAAAGTGCTCAGAAGTAGTTAATGTGGGGAATCTGCTAGTTGAAGTTTATTTTCTTCATCTGAAAGTATTGGCCAAGTGCCAGCTTCAGGATATATGCTGCTACAAAGAAAAGGCCTGACTGATAAAGAAGTAAATAAAGTCTGATTTCGAAAGCTGCAGGACCCCTTCATTCAATAATCCTCCGGTGGACCAATGGCTATTTAACACCTCTTTCCATCAGAGAATTCATTCCCATTCCTGCCTCTCCTTTCCTTTTTTTTTTTTTTTTTTTAATTTGAATAGGCTTTTAAGATCAGCTGGAGAGGGTTTCCCTCAGGACCAGTATTCCCAGCTGGCCCAGCCGCCAGCAGCTTCTTCTTCTGCTCATTTCTTGGGTTTCCCTTTCTGTCTTTCCTTGCTCCCTGTATCATTTCCTCACTCCTCAATCCCCTGCACTCTCATTCAGAGGAAGGGCACCAGGTTACTGCTTTACACAAGCCTTCTGCATGTATTAGGACAGACAAAGTGTAAACCGCAATGTAAGTGATGTCGTCTTGGCTCGCATGTGATGCTGCAGAAATATCCTTGGGGACTCCTGGAGTGACTTCCACTTTCCCCACTGAGAAAATAATAATAATTTAGTGCTACCCTCTGTTTCTAATTGCTTAGTTATTTATCCATGAAGGAATTCCCCTCTCATCCTGCTGCAATTTTCTTTTCAGACTTGTATGACAGAATCCTTGAAAGCCCTTTGAAAAGGAACAGGCAGATACAGAACTGTGTCCCTCTTGCATGGAGACGAGGAGCTGAGCCCCATTTTTCTACACGTGCAGAGAACTGTATGTTGCCATCAAGGAAAAAAGACTGAAGAAGAACAGGTCCACTCTCATATCCTCATGATTAGAGCTGAAAGTGAAGCCTCAGTCCCTCAGGCCAGGTCCCTCACAGCCACAGACATCCACGTGTGTTTTGACATCGCCTGCTCTCTTTTGCTGCAGTGCCTGTATTGAACGCAAGTGTTGAAGCCCTTGAAGTTCTTTTGTGCGTGTAACTGCCACTGGATGGTACCTAACACCCAGTGCCCTTTCATTTCTGCGTGAGGGCACAGCTTGCTGCTGCTGCCCTTTAGATGGGCACATAGCACACAGCCATGAAAGAGCTGCTCAGGTTATTGAAGCGAGTTCCCACCTTAACCAGGATCACCAAAAGAAGGGGTTGGTTCAACAGAAAGGTCTTTTGTCTCTCTATGCTTCTCCTTTCCCCCCACTAGCACTACCTGTACCCTCATTCCATGTAAAGAAGTGGCAGAATTTGTCCTGCCCAGAGGAGGGGGATACCCATCCTTTAGAGAAGGGAGAGAGAGGGGAAAGGGAGGAAATCAGCCTTTTGATCCAGAATCATATTTTTCAAGAGGAATCCATCTAAAAGCCCAAGCAGTGACTGTAAAACTGTTATCAGTCAAGAGCTATCTAGCAACTTGTTTAAGGAAACTTCTTCCAGAGCTACTCAGTGTGCACTGCAGAGCTTGGGAGGAGAAACAGGCTGCAGAGTGTCCCACTGCATCAGCCACTTCCAAGTGAGGAAAATTCTCTCCTGTGAGAGAAAGGAAACAGCAAATGAGCTGGACTTCATACCCAGGAGAGTCAAAGTCATTCCATGGGAACAGTCACTCTGCAGTTTTAGGTCAGGGAATAAATTCAATGTACAGAGCCATCCATGTTATTCCGATTTGTGCACTTGCGCTGGTAGCAGATCTACCTGCTACTGTTATAAGGAAGAGACAAATAAAGATTAATGTGATCTTCATTTAGAAGTTGAATTTGGATTTTCCCTCTGCATCATTTGCTGTAGTTTCTCATTTCCCTCTCCTTCACGTAGCAATTTCTGCGTTTCTTTGTTATTCCATTCCATGAGATCAAATGCTGTGACTCCCTAACAGCATTAGCCAAACAAGCCATGGGGAATTAACCCCTCAGAGGGCTTCTGTTCCATTCTGAAGCATCTTCTAATGTATTATTCAATGACTGCACCCACTGAACTTTTTTTTAATATCCCAGTTAATTTTTTTCTCTCAATGGTTTCCTTTGCCCCTTCTGCCACTTTCCTTCTCCATGCTCCTTAAGTGCATTTGTGCAGACATGAGATGCTCCAAAGGTCGGTGGGTGTGGGACAAGGATGCCAAGGTCATCTGTGTGACGTTTCTTTAGCTACAAAGAGCGAGGTTTACTCTTATGTCAACCACAGATAAAAGGACAACATATTTTAGCGTAAATTATAAAAAGAGAGAATATTTACATAAGTTTAAAAGTCCCGCTTTTTAAGTATTCATCATGATTAGCTTGGGGTTTTATTTTCTAATAGAATTTATGAATTTATATAGACTATCTTATTTTGAGAACTATATCATTTCAAGTTACAGTATGTTTTTGCAGTTTTTATTCCTATAAAAATTTGAATTCATTGTTAATTCTGTTGGAAAAGTATTTCGCTTCTTAAAATATGTTATATCAATTAGTTTTTTCAATTTAGACAACCACATTTAAATGTTATATTTAGAATTATCTGAAGCCTTAACCCCACAGCCAGCTTTAAAAAAATAAAATATAACGTAAATAGTGACTGGCATTACAGTTATGCAATCACTGAATGTTCTTTTGCCATCTATAATTTGATTAGAACGGAGGGAACTTCGATTTTAAGATTTTAGGCTCCTTTTCCCCCAAACGGAAAGATTTTTTGAGTTCGTGCCTTAGTTTCAAGCGATGATTTGAACAGTAGCCTATGGGGGGCACTCAAGGACTGCAAACAGATCCCGCTCCTCCCAAACTTCTCCGATTGCCTGCGCCGGGATGGGGCAGACCCTGGGGCACGTTTTCACATTACCTTTTCTAAAAAGAACAAAAGTGAGGAAAATAAACTAAGCCTTTTTTTTTTTTTTTGTCGCAGCCTTACTATTCCCCGATGAAAGACAAAGTGATATTAAAAGGTGCATTTAAATGACATTCAGAGCCTGATTATGCTAAAAGCGTAAGAGCATCGTGCAGACTGGAGCTTGTCTGCATTTTTAAATTCTAAACAAGGTACCTTGTACATGATGTTTCAATGGTAGAAACAATTATTATTCGCCTACCGCGTTTTTGGGATTGTTATAAACTTTGATGACATTCACATGCTCTGTTCCTGGCTTTATGGAGTGAAACAATTATTTATGCAAATTGTTTTGGGGTTTGGTTTTTTTTTTTTTGCCATGAAGGAAAATTTTGCCTACTGTTGTAGTGGTGGCTGTTTGCCACAGCAGTCATTTGGACCGCCACTGTAAAGCCTTTATCTGATGGCAAAAATCTTGTACCAGATGTTCTTTTATTTGATCTGTTTTATGATTAATCAGATTTAGCCCAAAACCAGAATGAAAACCCTGCTATGGCACCTGGCTGCCGTTGCACAGTAATTTGCTTTGTAGTGGGGGGGGACGCTCGTTTGGCCTTTGAAACGCTGCGGTGCAGACTCATAAGTTTTCATTCTGATACATTTTGGAGGAAGGGAGTAAAAACTGAATATAATAGCTGTCAGCAGGATAATTTTCCAAACATCTCAGACTGGTAAGTACCACTAATTTCTCCTAAAGGGAAAGTTAAAGGAAGTTTGGATAGTAAACAGTTATGCACAGGAGTTCTCGTGCCTGGCCAGGCAGTGCTGATGCCACTGCGATAGGGGTGGGACAGAGCCTGGGATGATGCACCACCAGCCATGGGGCTAAACTTCATCCAAGTAATAAAATTCCACTTCTCTGTAGAAAAATATTGTGCCAGAAGGAAAGCATTCGTGCAGGCTCCTTCAGTAATGCAAGCATCTAACATTTATCAAGAAAGGAAAATGCTATGAGTTTATAAGGCTGCTGAATCAAGCAATGTGGGGGTATGTTTGGAGCGGAAAGGGAGGGCTTTTCCCTTAGGAACATCACCTAAAACATGTGAAGCATCATCACCGTTATGCTTCAAGCTGGGACAATTTTGGCATATTTCCAGGGCATGCCAAACACCCATGAGCTCCCCGGGTTTGTCAGGAGATGCACCCCCATTGGTGCAGTATATCATCTTTTCTTCCTACACTGCACGACTGTGAATACTCGATTGATATTTGTCCAACAGCATCCATTTTATTACAACACTTATCAAGTATCTCCAATTTCAGCATCACCAGGTGTAAATCTTAAAAAAAACCCCCTTGTTTTTTAGATATTCCTTCTGTGCTTCTGGCAAATGGCAAATATATGCTCCTTGAGAGCCGTAAGATATGGAAACCTAATAGGAGATTGTGGAAATGGATAATGACTTCTGTCAAATGACATTATGCATTATGCATTATTATTATTTTAATCATTTGCCATCACTGAGAAAGATCCCACTAGGTTATTCCTGATGCCATGTTTAGGAAAATAAAAGAGATAAAGAGATAAAGCTGTGCACTTTACTTCACAACACTTGCACGGTGAAATTGAAAATTTCATAAATAAGTTGCACTGAGATCTAATTAAAAAAAAAAAAGAAAAGATGAGTTCTCTCCCCGTGGCAATTTTCATGTGGGTTTTTGAATAGGTGTTGTGTGAATGCCATAAACTACGGGATGAATCCAAAGTTACAAATGGTAGGACTGGTTCTCTCTGCCACCCCTTGGGAGTACCGGAGAGGCACTTTGGAGTTGTCCAAATCTCAACAATTTCAGCAACTGGACCATCAGGGCTAAAGACCTAGAACAAATTCACGATGAAGCACATGCTCGTGGGTATTTGGGAGATCAACTTAAGTTGTCCACTGTCTCAGAAAATCACATTATATTAAACAAAGGTAATTTTATTATGTAACTCGGAGCTATGGAGTATATTTATTTTGGGATAAACTGGTGAAGGAAGTACTTTGAACCGGCCAATATGCCACATGGTCTGGACACAAATTTTACCACAGGAGTTTGAAAGAGATGGAACCAGATATTTTTCTCTTTTTTTTTTCTACTTTTCATACTTTTTCTGAGCACCGACCATTACCTTTTTTTTTTTGGACAAGGAGTTTCTACTCCAGTCATTGGAAATAAATTTCATCTCTCCCTGCATGTGGGTGCAGCACCTCTGGGTATAGCAGGATGGCAGGTAAGGAAGTTGGCCTGTTTGATAGAAACACCTTAATTTATTGGGTAATAAAATAATTTGGAAGTTTCTTTTGAAAGAAATGCTTTTTTTTTTGTCTCAAAATTGTCCTTTAAACAGACTCCGAAAGGTGATGAGTTCTTTTCTATTCTAATAACTTTTATGAGCCTATTTTTATGAGAAGAAAACCTTGCAATCAGCATTAAGATTTCCCATTTATGCCTTCGCTAAAGCATGACCAGTTAACTGCAAAATGTCACTTGTCCTGAGCAGATGTCTGGGTACCACAAGCTGGCGTTGAGCTGCCCTTTAGCAGAGTTGCATCAGTTCATTGCATTTCACCTGGCTCGGCCCAGCACCACCTCCTCAAGCGTTTTGCAAGAAAAAAAATATATCAGAATTTCTTTACAATAGCTGGGAGATGGAGTTTGATGCAGATCAAGGTCATGGTTTCCAGGTTTAGGACTTTGCATTTTGCTTGTCCCATTTATTGTTGCTCTTGCGAGGTAGGGTCTTCACACTGATCCGTTTTTATGTGGGTTTTAATACCTCCCAATTTATGTATTAAAGCCACGCCAAATCATGTGGAATGCCAGGCAGCAATTTCCATCCGTGACACTTGGTATGCAAATATCCACATTACAGCTCACACATGGAGAACTTTTCCTGCAGCTGTTGGAGATGCACATTCAGAAAGTCTTTAATAATGAAACCAACGTTGCACTGCAGTAATGAAAAATTCCTTCAGGGATGTTTTCTCCAGCAGGGACAGCGTGTAATGCAACCCCCTGAATTCAGGCAGGGCGGGATTTTTTGTTCTGTTTTTTAATCTTTGGTCTTTCTTCCCTTCTCGATCCTCTCAAATACTTTCTCCCTTCTTTCTGCTCCTGTGTCAGCTGCTGCCTGGCAACTTTTCTCTGTGTGGTGGGACAGGGCAGGGCACCCGACCGCCTTTGGACTGGCTGCCAGCACCATCCCCTAGCAACCAGGCCAGGCACCGTGATGCTCTGCAAAGGGGCTGCACACCAGCCAGCAACCTTTGTCCCCACTGCCCGTCACATCGGGCACTGGGGGAGTCCCTGATGCCACCATCCCTGCCTACCCACACAACCGCTCCAAGGCCATGGCTGGTACACAGTAAACAACAGCACAACCCAAGTTTCAGTGATGCAGTCGAGGAGGTTTCATAGTGACTAATGCCAGAATTACCTTTTGGTGATAATTAATATTCCTGTGTTGTATTATACGGGCAAGTATGAATGATTGGTTCTACTTTGTTTAATTTATCTCAATAAGAGATTTCATAATATTCTATAGCTTGATGAATTAATTTATTTAACTTGTCAGTGTTAATAACTCTGATTACGAGGAAGAAGTTATAAAGTACCGTAGGTGCGAGCAGATCTCTAACAGCAGTTTTAACTTTGAATTTACTTCTGACAAGTACTTCACCCTAGTCTCCTATGCAATTAACTTCCTTTTCCTGGCTGTAGCAAGGAAAAGAGACTCCTCAATTCCTTTCTGTCGCTCTCCTCCGTATCTGCTCTCTGTGCGACTCCCCAGTGCTTCTGGTTTGGTTTTTTCAAATGGGACTGAGTGAAGACTTCAATAAATATTTGACAAGCCAGTCTGGTTCCTGATCTGTGTACCTGCCACTGGTCCTGCGTGTCTCGACATTCAGACACCACACAGAAATCTGAACACAGTTGTGTGCATTCAACCAGCAACAGGGAGGCTGGAAATGCAGGAACTGCTTCCAGCTAAAATTGCCATTCCCTTTTTCTTCTCCAGTCTGAGGCTAAGGAAAAGCCTGTCATACAGCAGGTGATTGCTTGAAGCATCTGAATTATAAGATATGTATAGATACTGCCTTGGATTATGGTCACTACAGCAAACATTTTTTGGTTTATTCATAGAATTTATACATTAAAACTTTCGTACAGCTCTTGGTGCAGCCTTTTTTTGGATGTGAGAAGGAGATATGAGAGTGGCAGTTACTTCTATGTATTTGTACTGCAGTGTTGAGGTCATCCCATTCCATCACATAGAGATGTACCATCCTTCCATCACTTCACAGCAACTGATGTTTAATGGAAATGAGGCTGAAGGGAATGATTTATCAAAGGTCAACTTTTATTTGTTCAACAGCCTGTATTTTAAAACCAGTCTTCTATGAGAATTCTCGCCTCACGGCGTTATCTTAAAGCAAGTTACATTTTTAGGCAATTTGAAGAATAATTACTTACCAGTAATTGCGTTTTTAGTCGTAATTCTCACGGCATACTCCATATCGACACTTTATGTCCTGTAAACAAGGAGGCCATTGACTTTTATTATAAATATAATTTAAATATTTTAATAAGTTTATGTGCATATGTGATCAGCAGTATTGAAAGCAAGATCAATCAGTTCTTCAAAGCCTCTCATAAATGTTAATGTTTAAAATGGGCACTAAATGGCACCATATCATTAAAGGAAATTATTCACGGAGAGTAGTGAGGACTGTTGTTAAATAAGTATGGAATAAGAATGAAAAGGAGCAAATTAGATGGTTGAAAAGCAGGGTTTTAGCTGAGGTGCTTTTGTGAGGAGGCATGAAAGGGCAGCACGCCAATTAAGAGATAATGTTTGGGGGGAAAGCATGACCACTTGTAACCCTGCAGACCTTGAAAGTTTGCAGAAGATGCGAGAAGTCAAGATGAAAGAAGACTGTTTTACAAAGACAGATCCGGATACAGTTCCGTATGCTGGGACAGCGCGTGTGCTGTGAATATGTGTGTCTTTATACCACGTGGCAGTCCTGGCATGGGGGAAACGTCACTGATTTAAAGAGGAGTTCCTTAAAACTTGCAATTCCCTTGTTTTCCTTCACACGTTTTTCTCACTTTGCTCCGGCGTATACACAATTTCGTATTTGAAATGCAAAAGGTTGCTTAAATAAAGGCACAATTAACGCCTAAGAGCCATATAGATGGCTCGGGGGGTTTGAGGCAGGACACAGAGCAATCTTTTCCATAAACCCGGTGGAATGCTGTTCCAGTGTGACATTCAGCATGACTTCATTTGGGTTATAAAAGCAACTGATTTCCACGACCATGGACACTGCCAGATTTTTTCATCTTTATTCAGACCTTTTTTCTGTATTAGCAAAGGTTTTCTACTCTGGGATCCATAATTCTGCTCAGTTATGGCTGTATAAATACTAATTGACTGTAGGGGAATTACACATGCTTTAAAGGCCGTAGATGAATGCAGAATTTGATCCAACTGGATTTTCCCCTTTAGCTGTAAATTGTTTGCTGTCAACAAGCAAACCCGCACCCCTCCGTGAGTCCTGACAGTCCCTGACCTCAGAGTCGACTCTGGGACCCAGACTGGGCTCTTCAGTTCTTGGGCAACTGAACTTCCTCCCCAGTTCAACAGAAATAATTAAATATTTGATATTTTCTGAAGTCTAAAGGACTTTTCTGTCCTTCAGCATTGCTTGGTCTGTCTGGTCCTGGAAGCCTCTTGGTCGTAGTGCTTCATATAAAAGGTATTTAGGTTCCATGCTGTGGATATAAACGTGAAGGTGAAAGAGCTGAGGCTTTACCCTTGGAATGTGAAGGTCTCAGCCATCAATATTAGCACCCGACCGTCTTTGGGGAAAACTAATATCTGAGGATAGTATAGAAGCTTTATCACCTTTCACCTAACCGTTTTTAAAAAAAAAATAGCAAATGTGTGAAGATGTAATGTGTAGTTTTGGTGTGGGGCAATTTCAAGGTCATACTCCTATGTAAAATCGTATAAAGTCTAAACAGGCAGTATCAGCTGTGAACTGAGACTTACCTCAAGACAAAGAAGTACACTTAGAGAAGACTGAGTGGTCATTGGTGTTTTGAGACGGCATTGTGCTGTTAAAGTAGCGTGAGCCCCTCCTTTCGTTGTCTGTAAATTACTTAGAAACAAAGCCCTATTCAAGGACAGGTTGGCCGAGGCTTGGAGCCACCTGGTCTACTGGAAAGTGTCCTTGTCCATGGCGGAGAGTTGGAACTGGATGGGCTTTGGTGTCTAACCCAAACCATCCTGTGATTCTGTGAAACATCACTAACCGAAGCCAAATTTACCTGGCCAGCTTTGGACGTCGACTTCGTGTTCACAGCCTGGGGCCGCGCGCCCCCTTCCCTCAGCATCGCCGCCATCCCCGCGGCTTCACACGGCAACAGGGCTTCTGGGAGTTCCAATTATTATTATTTTTTTTAATACATATATTTTTTTTTTCTTTTTGCTAACTCATTCCTCCTCCCTCAGCCTCACTCGCCTTTGCGAATTTAAAAGAAAAAAAAAAGAAGGAAAAAAGGCAAAACAAACCCTCAAATTTTAGAGAACGGCCCCGTCCCCAGGCG
>VZTA01024605.1:0-85978 GCA_013398855.1 Mohoua ochrocephala
TATAAAAATCCAAATTCTCTTGAAGAATTCTAAATTTCATTTGCATTTTGTCTTTCTAATGTTACTCTCCTGAGTTACAGCTATTAGGCTTTCCTGTAACGTTTGGAAACTGTTCTTTAAAGATGTTGACTTTGGAACTGTCCATGTTGGACATGATCCAGGACACGGTTACTGATTACTGCAATTCCAGCTTCCAGCCCAGTGATTTATTACATCTCTGTATGTCTGCATAGTTACTCTATCTTGAACAGGTTATCTCTGCTGATGACAGGGAGTGAAAACTCTAATGGTGTTTTCTGACTGTCTGCCTGGCACCCAAAGAAAAGCCCCTTCACAGCAGAATAATTTTATTTCACATGCTGGATGTACATGAGTGCATCCCTACAGTGCGAGAAGAGCTTTACTAGTGATGCACGGTTTCTTTATCACCCCTTCATCCCCAAACCACTCAGGTGCAGAGCTGTAGCTATGAAACTACAGTGAAACTGGGCAATATCGTGGCTTCGTTGGGCCATGGGATCTGCAGACTGCACACAGCCATGACCCTCCACCCCTCTGTGCCTCTGATGCAGAGTCCAGCGTGAAGAACCATCTTGAGAACCCAGCTGGGTGTTGAGGGCACAGAGCAAGCATAGAGACAGCCTTCAGGAGCTCCCAGACATGTCAGCATCTGCCCTGCTGATGGCCAGAGCCTGGTCTGAGCTGTGCAGTTCCAGTGCTTTGCACTGCCCTCCAGCTTCACTGAGCTTCAATGGTGGGAGTCAGGGAAGCTTTAGTTCTTGCAAATGAGACTTTGCTTTTCTATTGATACTGTGTAATTTATGTAATTTAACCATCTGTTTAAATCTCTTTTGAACTTTCAACTCTAAGGAATAGGTGACATTGGAAAAGTACTCAGAGCACTGTATTTTTGTCTGCTTTGCACTGTAGTATGCTAGTGCCAGATATAATAGGAACAACTATAAGGCAAACTTAGTAACTTCATTTAAGATCTTGAATGACGTGGAGATTTGCTGAGGGAGAGCGTGAAAGACTGTTTCCAAGGTCTGGAACTGAGAATGGCAAGAATGGGTGGAAGGATGGGGAGCATGCCAGTGCCAGGATTGGGAGGAAGGAGAAGAGGGTAGTGCAGCTTACGGGACAGACCAATTCTTTGTGGGCATGGACAAGTCAGTAAAGATTTGAACAGCAGCAAAGTTGAAAAATAGTGTCTCATGTGCAGAAGTATCTCTGAAAGTGGGGATAGACTTCTGTGCATGGGTTTGGGAGAAGGTGGAGGATCTGGAGGTGGGAGGAAGATAAACACTCAGTCATCGGCTCAGACTGAGTACAGGCTTGGATTGTCTGAAAGTACTTTGGAAAAGCCCAAACAGACAAATATTTGTGTGGTGAAGACATGGGATGGACAGGAAGATGTTTCCAAAGGCCTGAGAAGATTTATGTTCAGTTTAGTATCTTGTTCTTAAAATTGTGAATTATGAAGGAAAAATTTGCAGCAGAATATTACTATGGGGAGGCCACGGACATCTGGCTGCTTTTGCATTAGCACAGAATATGTTTAAACTTTCTGTCTCTCTAGACACATTTTCACATTCTGAGGTATTGTCATGTTAGAGGAGAAGATGAGATCTTGCTGTATTTCAGTCTGAATGAAGAATTATCAGGAAGATATCAGAGAAGAAAACAAAAGAGGAATTTCAGTAATATGGCAAACACTTTTCTGGGCTAAATGTTCTATTGTATGCAGTTAGTGACCTCACCAAAAAAACCCCAAAGTTCACATTTCCTTTGCCAAATAGAAAAAAATTATTATTTCTACCTAAATAAATATTCGTTACAGTATTTTGTACAATTCATCATGTAATTTTACCTCAAATAATGATGAAAAATTGAGAGATTATATATATATCTCTCTCTCTATATATATATATGTATTAATGCCAAATGACACGGGCTTCCCTTTAAAAAGTTTTCTTGGAAAAAACAGCAGGCTTCATCCCCTCCACTACTGAAAGAACTGGAGCTATTGCTCTATATAAAAATTATAAGTGACTATAAAACCTGTCTATCTGAATTAACTGCATGAAATTAATTCCACGAGAAAGGGTTAATATGTCATTATTACAATAATTACAAGTCTTGGAAAAAGAAGCATTGCTAAGTGAGAAAAAAAGTGTTGCATTCAGTTCAAGCTCTTTTTGAGAGGTTGCATTTATTTTTTTGAAACTATTCTACATTTTGCTTCTCTAATTCTACTGTATTTCAGTGTGAGGATGAAAAACATACCTTCCACAATGAACCCCTACTGTAATAAGAATTACAGAAATGGGCAATAGTGCCTTTATACTTCTATAGAAGTGTAACATTTATTTTTATCTACCTATATATATATAATATTTAAAACTAGTCCTTTCTCTCTTGTCAGTGTGCTGTGCCATATGGTGCCGAGCAACATGCCAGATGATAAAAATATTCCTAGAACATATGATATCATCAGTCAATTCAAGAGGGGTGAAACTTCTTGACCAAAGCATTTGTGGCTTTGATACATTTTCCTAGGTGTAAAGTGTATATTTTGAAATGATGAAGTGTGTCCAAGAGGTCTCCTTTGAATTTGCATAAGCAAATTCTAAAATACCATCTTAGAACATTTTGCTTGTTAAAAAACATGGAAACTAAATAAATTTTGTCTTAACAAAGGAATTCATGGCAAAGTAGCACTTCTCTTCATAGCAAAAAATGATTCACTACCTTCCTTTCAATATATATTGGTGATTGCTCTGGTATTGGAACCATGCCACAACGAATGGCATCTCTCCATCTCCCTTCTCCACTTGCAGAGAAGTCAGAACATAGTGCTCGGTCAGAGGATGTTCGTGTTTGGTGCAGACAGCTATCTGTACACAATTGGGAAAAGACCATGTGTCCCCAGGAAAAAAACCTAAAACATGACACTATTAACGATTATGGTTTTCTACCAGAATAACCGAAGTAACTGAAGTTACTCTGATGTTAATTCTGGGGTTTGCTTCCTTTATGTTGAGCCTGTTTCTTGTTTTTATCTGTTTGCACCAAACCCTGAAAAAGAGAAAATGAAGTGTTTTCCCTTGGCAGTGGGAGTTGTGGTCAAGTGGCCTGCTCCAGGGAAACGGTGGGTCTTTCTTCAGAAAATACTCCCAGGATGCTACAAAGCACATACGAGACACTGTGAGCTTTAGGGACAATGCTGCAGGAAAAGTGGCCTTCGGAGTGGGCTGGGCAATATATACTGCAGATAACAAACTTACAGGCCAGAGGTGCCTGCACAGCCTGTGTCCTTAGCTGCCTGCCAGTCCTCTGTTCATTTTGTCCATGTCATACGAGGAATATCAAGGAGAAAAGTCTCAGCTTTGAGTTAGGACCTAAAAACTGTGCTAGTTGATCAGTTGGTATCATGTCCGTATCACTGGACTCTTTCTTCCTGCTTGTCTTCCTTCATCTATTTCCTTACAGTGTTTGCATTATATCTGAAAGTCTCCTTAGTTGTCAGGTCTGGGGCTCCTGGGTCAGTATTTATTTTTGACTCACCTTAAAACCTAAGTGCACATTGTAGCATTCTCATTCTGTATTCCCTGTTTTCAGATTTCCAGTCCTTAAGTCATCCTCGCTTCCCCTCCTGTCAAATATGTGTTAGGGACTTGACTGACCTATTTGTGGTCAAAAAAATGCCTTACAAGAATTCTTGAATATCCCAGAATAAAGATCTCAGTCACACAAGGCATGGTTTAAAAGAAAGTGTCTGGTCCGATTGTAAGAATCTCATTTGTAGAATGAATTAATTAATCGGGCCTGAACGAAAAGTAGCATTCAGAAGTGTGGTTAAAAATCTGGTTTGCACATTGGTGAGGCTCAAACCTCTGATATAACAGTCTCACTAATTTTCCAGTCATCCATTAAGTTCCCAGAGAGATAGGATGTGTATTTATAACCAAAACCATGACAAAAATGCGTATGTGATAAAAAGGAAGGTTTGGAGGTTTTTTTGCACAATGTGAAGAGGGGAAAAAGGGTTCAAAATAAATTTATAAAACAGGGAACAAAATGTAAATGCTGTCATAAATTATTGTCTCTGTGTGTGCACACTCAGCAAGGGTGCTGTCGATGTGATGGAAAAAATGCAGTCGATACTTCCAGTCTATACTTTCAACCCTTTCCTTGTTGTGAGTACTCTTTTACATATTTAATGGTTCTCCATAACAAGATCTTTAAACCCATTAACCCATCAGCAATTTGCTTTTACAGGTTAATATACTTACAAATTATTTTGTGATAGAACATCCTCATTAAAGGGCAGATTTATTAACAACTCCCCCTCCACAACTCCCCATTTTTTTCTTTGAAACCTGATGACATAACTACTTTAGTGCTTTTACAGCGACCAATTAGTTTGGCAAAAGGAGTGCTTTGCCTTGTGCTTGAACTTGTAACCTTTTGAGTGTCTCCAGAGGTACATCACACCACGGACGTTTTAATAACTCAGACACTGTATGGTTGTTCAGGTTCTGTATGTTTAATGCAGAACTAAATGGGGTGCAGGTCCAGAACCAGCTAGATTATATCACCTTTTGAGATTTGTGGTTCTCTTCTGGAGAGCTGTATTTACCATGCCAACATTATTTGCTCAGAGCTGCTGCTTACAGCTGATTTTTTCCCAGAGTCAAGCTTGTTGTGCTCATCATTTATGAAACAAAACACATGAGGTTTTTTCCGTGTATGCATTTGACAATATAACCACAGAATCACAGAATCAGCCAGGTTGGAAGGAACCACAGTGGGTCATCTGGTCCAACCTCCCTGCTCAAGCAGGGTCATCCCAGAGCACATGGCACCGGACAGTGTATCTTGCGTATCGCCAGTGATGGAGACCCCACAACCTTTCTGGGCAATCTGTTCTGTTGCTCATCTGCACAGTAAAGAAGTTCTTCATGTTCAGGTGGAACTTATTGTGCATCAGTTTCTGCCCATTGCCTCTTTTCCTTTTGCTTGTCACCCGCTTTATATACTCAGGCACATTAATGAGGTCCCTTCTCCGTCACTGGGCCTGCTCCAGGAGCTCCATGTCTCTTGTACTGTGGAGCCCAGAACTGCACACAGTACTCCCAACTGTGGCCTCACCAGGGCTGAGCAGCAGACTGCTAATTCAAATTTTGAAAATGCAGCCATCCCTCTTGTATTATTTCTTCTCCAAACCAAGTTCAGAGGTACAGATTCTGTATAAGCTGTGGTTCAGCTATGGGTATGAACTTGTCCTTTGCCTGCAAAGTCTGAATACATTGCTGAGGTTTTCTAAGCCAAGGTGATCAGGGACAAACCATGTTGCAAATGTGATCCACTCCTCTCAGGAAGACAGAAGTAGCTGTTTATATTTAAAAGTGAAAGACCTTAAATGATTTCTTAGTGGGGCTCAGATACCTAAAAATATTCTTTATCACTAACTTTAGGCTGAACTAGGTCAGTATGTCAGAGCAAAAGACATGGATGTGATTAAGTGCTAACATGATCTATGCTCCATCTACTTCAAAAAAGAATAAAGCAATACTTAGTAATGTTATACAATCATCTTTCACCTCCTTTCTGAGGATCTTGTCATCACAGTAATTTGGGGCTAGACAGCATTATTGTCCATAACCCGCTGATGAGGGGCATGAGGCATGGATTGAGACTTTAAAGATGCTGTTAAAGGAAGTGAATGGGTTCTGAACTAGCATGGGGCCCAGCTGTGCAGTCACAGTTAGATACCACAGGAGCCATGTCTGATCCATTGCCAATCCATGGCAATCCCATACATTGGATCAGATAATGGGCACTGGCCTCTACGTCCTAACATTTATTAATTTGCTGTCGTATTATTGTAACCTGCAGACCATCTCAGTTAATTCTCAAGAAGAACTAACACAATGGGAAGAGAACCACTATCTAAACAAGTAGGAGGTAATGAGGCCGTGTGATGCTCCATGCAGCTCTGGGGCAGGAACCTGCCTGTAGACCATCTCAGCAGGTGCCCCTCTTGTGTAAGCTCAGCTAGGCTGCCTCTGGGCTGCAGCTGGATTGTTTGCTATATAATGCACCTAAAGAAAGCAAATCAGGCACAGTTTGCCACGGTATTTTTATTTTTTAATGTTTGTGAAGCAGTTAGTAAGCCTTCTCAGCCTTAGCACGCGAAATACGCTCAATGGAGCTCTACACTCTCCTAAGTGGTGAAGACTAACTGGAGACAGAAAGGCTCAGAAGTTATAGGCAGTGGTGAAAGGGATTTGTGGACCCTTATAACGTTGAATACTCATTCTCATAAGAGATCACATTTTTAGAAGGTAGAGAAACATGATTATGAGCACAAAAATAAGCAGGTTTGTATGGGTTAGTGCACTTGGTTCACTACACAAGCAAATGCATAATTCAGTACCTAATTATCTCTCCTGAAGTGTAGTTATGCAATGCATCCACCCACTTGCTATAAACCTGAATGAAGATATAAGCTGCATATAGGTTGTTTACATTGCAAATCTCTGCCTCTTTTAGAAAACCCAACTTTTACTCGCTTCATATGAGCAGCTCAGAGGATTTTAAGAATTCATCTTAACAGAAAGCAGATGGTTTCAGAAAGCTGAAATGAAGAAGGAAAAGGAAGAAGTTGAACATCAAAACTAAAATGTATAACATTAAGTGAAAGCTACCATGGTAGATTTTTTTTGGTTTTGAAGACAGGGGATTACACCAATTAGTTTTGTGTCCTGTTATGCAAGTAAAAAGAAAATGCTAAAGATGTGTTTAAAGAGATGACTTTAATTTTTTTTTATCTGGGCAATATTTTTATTGCTCAACAATAAATTGCAGAGGCCAGTGTTCCTTCTTTGGTTGTCTGTCTCGTTAGGAGATGGTGTCTGGGGGCTATACGTATCTTTTCCCTAGCGTGACCACTTGCAAAACCCGATGTTTCCTCACTGTGCAAGACCCTGGGGGCTCTTGTCTCAGTGCTAAAGTGAAAGAGGCTTTTACCTCCCAGAGAAGGGAATGTGAAATTCTCCAGTAAGAGAGCTGTGTCTTTCTGCTCAGTTCAGCCTCCATCTCCAAAGCCATGTCCTGCCTCTACGAGACTCCGTGGATTAAAGAACTTCAAAAGGACACTTAACAGTCCTACTGCGAAAATCAACAGACTGTTTTAAATTATCAGGAAGAGTAATTTTCTCTTTCAGCATCAATATTTCCTTATTAAAAGGAGAGGACAAGATTTAAATATAGCATAAAACTTCCAATACTGTGTAGTATTTCTTGGAGGACTGTGTTTGCTATGTTTATTTGCCTCAGGGGTAACACTTTTTTATGTACATTGTGAGGCTCAATAGTCTGGCAGCGGCAGCGCTCAGAGTGCTTTTCTTGATACCGTGCATCTGTCTCTGTTATGGTATCTATAGCAAAGTTGGTAGGGAAGAAATAGATATTGAAGATGTCTCTGGACTCGGTTTTTCAGCGTTGCTGTAGTTAGGTTTTTCAAAGGGTTGTGATTAATTTTTGTGTAAGGGAAAATACCGTTTTTGCTTGTGGCCATTCTTAAAGAAAGAGTGATGAAAAATTCCCAGAGGAAATTTTGCTGTAAATACTGTGAGGATTAATTACTGCCTATTGCTTCTACATGCATAAGTAATCTTTTTGGGCTTGTATGGGAAGGATCATGTGTGCTTTATTAATGATCAATATTTGGTTAACATGACTTTTTTTATTATATGAAACTTTTTTTTTTATTCTATTATGAACTGTTGGTCTCATCTTAAGAACCAGAGGTAATTAATATGAGTATAGTCCATATTGTTCATATTTGACAATGTCACTACTGTCATTATGTTTTTTACACTGGAAGTTCATCTTTAAGTAGATGATATAAGTATGATGGGTGTATCTTCTCCTTTCCACCTTCATTTCTACAGGGACTGACTTCCAGTGGCTACATGATGCTGCTGTTGTCATCTGTGCTGTGTGGACTTCCAGAGCAGAGCCTCAGCTTCCCAGTAGGAAAAGATTTCAAAACAGGGCACTATAAATTGCAGTGATGAGAGAATATTCAAATGCCCAGATAGGGGGAGCATTGACTGTGAAAGAAAGCTTTTGTTCTTTAAACTTCACTCATGAGCAGGCGATTCCATTTTAAAAACACTCCACTCCAGAGATATTTCTTTTTGTTCATCCTCAGAAAGTTGATGTTCACAAACCACGAGCATTAGGCAGCTGTCTAGCAGCAGTAGCACTATTAGTGTGCACCTCCATAAAAATGTAGCTATTGATTATTATTACTGGGGAATAATATTATATCTGTACATATTCTCTATATCTTTGTGTGCTGTATAGAGAGAGAGATTCAGAAAAGGGCTAGCTATCCACATGGCTTATTAAAACCTATGCCTTCTGGTGCTTTTCTTCTTCACAAGTTAGCTAGGGATATAAATAAGAAAAGAAAATTATTTCCTCAATGAAATTTTTTGTTCAGGTTCTCCACTAATCTTTTTATATGCATGTTCAGAGTTTTTTACCTGTAGCTATTCTACAGTTTCTGAAGACAGCAACTTGCTTCAAAGGCTGATGAAAACTTGGACTGGAATGTTTCCAAGTTGGGAAGTCGCTTTCTGGTGACTACAGAAAGTCATGGCATTATTGAAGAAAGTAAAGCGTAGTGTGCTAGTCTTGCATTAGCACAGGACTGTACCTAGTGAATATAGGTTTTCAATGGCAAGAGCAATGGCTTAATTGTGCATTAATTAATTTGGCTCTTAGTAGCACTTACAAGTGGGTCCGTGTAAGTTCTCACTGAAATCACTGCTGAAATCAGTGCCAAGGTTGGACAGCCTGACCCTTAGATCCTGTTTGTGCGATTAGGTGATTAGCTTGTGCTCTGGATGCTTTCCTGTCCTTGAGTGCCCACATGGAGAACTGAACAGGAATAATTATTCTGTTTAGAGTTCATAGCCTAATTTGTTCATATTGACTGTGCACAAACAAGTTCTGGAAGCTTTTGAAAACAGCAGCAGTTAGCACTGGCTTATGCTGGGGTCAGTGCTGGCCCCATCTGGCCCAAAAGAAACGGTGGTAACTTCATTGTCTGGAATGCCATTCATCCCCAGAGTCCAAGGGTAAAATCCTCTCTGGACTGAACTCCTCCTTCTTGCACTTTGAAGCAGTTTGTGTCCTTGGATTTGCCAGGAGAGGAGCATTTCCTTTGTTCCTTTTATTCCTCCTTGTGGGTTATGTTTGCTTGCGGTTAGTGTAAATAATACAGAGAACTTTCCCCAAGATTCATCTGACTGCATGTACAATTAGGGGAGGGGAGCACTTCTAAAGCACGGTTCATCTCATTTTAAGTAAGCCTAAAACAGATTAGACAAATTGCAACTCAAAAGGAGACGGCTAATCCAGATGTGTCCTTGTGTGCCTCTGCCAGAACTGGCCACATGTATCTAGCCAGGACTTTGTTTTTCTTGCTACTCTTAAAAACTGTTCATTCTGATAGCACATGTGCGCAGTGTTTCAAACTGAATTAAAATTATCCTGGAAATTTGGTATCCAATGAATTTTGCAAACACTTTTGTGTTTTTCCAAGCTCTCCTGAGGATAAAACTCATTTTGTGTGAATGTCCCAAGTACAATTGCTTCTTGATTTGTAACAGCTGCTGCAAAAAAAGGAGTCTTTTACATTAGCAATTCTGGGCAGACACTCAGATTTTAAACTCTGGGTTACTCCATTCTTTCTCCTCGACTTTCTCAAGGGACCAGAGAATAAAAAAAAAAAAAAAAAAAATTGGATACGTGTAACATGTTGTGCAAACCAACAGGCTTTGAGCTTTTTGGAGGGATGCAACAAGTACATGGAGATTGGAAATCTAATTTGGACACATGATGTTATGAGACAGTTTAAATGAGGACAGAAATGTAAAATTTCATTAAAAATTTTACTGGTGCAAATATTGTTTTCTTAAAAAAAAGAGTTTCTTAGATGGTCAGTAGAGGGCAGGCATATTTTATTTCTGAAGAACCTTTGCCCGCTACTATGTGCAAAGAATATTTGTTCTATCTCCAGATTTGAGGAGTGTAAGTCTACTTTGTCATATCACCGTGATATAAATCAGCAGTAGTAATTTAAAAAGACATTGTCAACCCCTTTGAGGAGCTAAATGTCCATTTTAAAGCAATTGGAGGATATGAGTTATGAGTACAGGCATTTAATTTCTGTGTTTAGACTGTAAAAACCATGGCATAAAAAACCTGAAATATTGCCTCTACCAAGTACTAGATAAGAATCATTTCTCTGCTGAATTCTGTAAAATGCAGTAGTTCTTTCTGATGTGAACTACTATATCACTAATGGTGTGGAAACACACTCTTGAAAGTCACGATTGTTTAAATCTTCAGCTCGGTAACAGAGATTCTTCTTGAAGATCTGACTAGCCAAGCGACTTTAAACCTAAAGGAGCAATGC
Source organism: Mohoua ochrocephala (assembly GCA_013398855.1). Classification (NCBI taxonomy): domain Eukaryota; kingdom Metazoa; phylum Chordata; class Aves; order Passeriformes; family Acanthizidae; genus Mohoua; species Mohoua ochrocephala. Next base: position 10,502 of record VZTA01024605.1, read on the forward strand.
CTCTTTTAATTTCTACCTGCCTTCCTCTGTAATTGAAACAGTGTTTGTATTTCAGCAGGACAGAATGCCTAACAGGTTCTGAGTACAGGGTAAAATCAGTGTCATATCTGATTAACTCAACAGAAAAAATTAAAGTGGATTTAAAGAAGCATTTATTCTGAATGAGCTCATTCTTCCCCAAATATGTTTTAGCCCTGAAACAAAATGTAGACAGAGTCTTTTCCGGAAACACATTAATACAAACACATCTCTAATATTGTTACGATATACCACTTTTAAAATCTTGTTATGAGATTTATTCTTAAAGAGAATGAATGATAAAAAAATACACCTCGATTCTGTAAAAGACTAGAAATTTTCTGTTCGTCTATGTGTAAATGTGAGTACTCATACATGAACTCTTATTTATGTTTATAATCAAACTTGCTACAATGAAGCTACACATGTAAGTAGCCGTAACATGGGACCAGGGTCATGTCATCTACCATTTCTTTCTGTGACTTGACAGTTCCATTTTTTCCTGGCAAGGTTGATGTTCACATAGACACCTTTAATTAGGATCAAAAATAGTTTCAAGATTTGTCCCAAAATAGGCGGTTTGCATTCACTTTGTCCTCTCTGTATCCATCAATAGAAGGTCTTAGATTTCAGAACTATTCCAGCTAGAAGAAGTGAATGCTCTGAAAGATGTTGGCCACCAGCTCTAACTTCATAAGCTTTGGAATTCTGAGTTTGGGTGCCGCGTTGCCTTCGTTATGAGCAAGACGTGTGTGACTGAGATGCCGAGGCCCTTGAATCGCACCTGCAACTGAAAATGAAACCAAGTTTGTGGGATTACTTTTTGTTCTTTTTAAAGAAAAGCTGTGGCCTTGCAGGCAAGGAGCTGAATTTTTATGCTACTCATGCCTTCCAGATGGTCTCTGGGATTAGTTTCAATTTTTTGTTCTAGAAATTAATGGAGGTCCATATTTTTGTGCAATCCAGCTAGATACTGAGATGATGAATCTCTGTAAGAAATGAAAGCTGATTGAAGAGATGCAAATGTTAGAACCCTCAAATGATTTCAATCAAAATTGGACTTGCTATCATGTGGGTACATGTTACTAAATTAACTTCAATTTTATCTACTTGTGTCTTCATTGAAGTCATCTAGGCAGATGGAAGAACTGGCCATATGCGGCCTATATCATATACAAAATTTACAGGATATACTTTATTCTAATCTTGCACTTAACTCCTAAATGATCTAGTGTTATGTTTCCTATGAAATACTAAGTATAAAATCTGAACCTTCTGCTTCATGCTTTTAGGTGACTGGATTTCAAGCACTCAGACGGGATAGAAAATCTAAATATTCATTGTGTATTGTTCTGTAACAGTGATGACACTGCATCAAAATATTTGTAGCCATATGGGTCTTGATTTAAAAAACGTTTTTTCTGTCTATAATGAAATAACCTTCACCAAGCCAGCAAATAACTTTCAAAGTTTTAATGCATGAGCTTTCAAAAATGACTTTTTCCTTTAAATTTTTTGCCTTTGACTTGAGATAGTGAAACTACTGTAGTGTGAATTTCAAGATTACTTGCACTGACAACATCAACTTGAAACCTAGTAATTTCATAAAAAAATAGAGCTAGTAGTTTCAGGAAATGTTTCTATTTCTATGTTACCTTGCCAGTTTCTGTAGTTCTACTGTTATATCTTCCTCTTTAATGACTTTTATATCCTGTGTTGGACTGCAAGGCTGTCATCAAAGCAGTGGAAAATCCATTTATGCAGTTTAACAATGAGACAGACTCTAAACAAAATGATACTTTTATACACAAATTCTTAAGTGAATTTTTTACATTAATTCTTTTTTCACAAAGTAAACAGAGATTAGAGAACCAATTTTTTTTTATTAGTGTTGCCTATAAATGCAAACTTGTTTATTATTACATTAGTGCTGAGCGTGGTAAAAGCTGAAATAATTTCTCCTGCAAGAAACTGCATCTTGAAAACAAGACAAACAGATGGCCATAGAGGAAACAGAGAAGAACAGGAAGGGACTGCTCTACAGAAGGTCAAAGATTTTCATCAGGGAGTACTGGAACAAGGTCTTGGTCTTACTGAATGTTTTCAGTACCACCTTAAAAAAACTAGAACTGCTGTTCTAGCTTATCTGGGGTTTTTTTTAAGACTGAGGACCCTGGTACATGTAGGCTGCCATGTAGCATACGTTAGCTGTCTACCATATCCTCCTTAGAAATGGTATGTGGACCACCTGGGGTCTCCAGCAGTTGCAAAATCACTCATCTAAATAAGGCTGAGGAACAGCTGTGACCAGAGTCAAGTGTGAGCTGTCCTTCAGGGTGTGGAGGCTTTTGGTGAAGCCACGTCCAGTGCTGTGTGTTCTTTTGCTTGGTCTTCTCCGTCTACACTGGCTTGCCTTCAGAGGTGCTGATATGGCTGTTTCCGTGGCCCTGCCTGCGTCACTTCTCTTTGATGCCCTGTAACCTCTGCAATGCAAAGGGTGAGACGTGTTGTAGCAGGCGTGAATGGAAGCAGCAGCGTGGGAAGCTGAATGGAGATAACCCAGACATGGCTGCAAAATGATGTTCAACACTTAGTTTAATACCCGTGTAAAAACCTGTATGGTTAAAAAGACTTATGGAAGGGAACTGGGAAATAGTTCCTATACAGTAAGACAGGAAAAACAAAAAAAAAACCACGACGGGATGAGAGATGAGTCTGTGGGGGAGGATGGATGTGTTGGAGACTGAGAGGAGTAAATAGGAAAAAAAAGGAAGAGGAAGGCTGAAAAGAAGTGATAGAAAGGAGGAAGAAAAGAATTTCTTGTTTATCTCTTGCATAAAAATATGTGCATGAGAAAGAGCTCACTTGAATATTAGGAAAAGATAAAGAACTGGGAAATGACCAGGGAAACATTAAACTGGAAGTAAAACAGAGAGGGAAAGGGCTTTCTTGTTTGGGTTTTGTTTAGTTTTGTGATTTTTTTCTTTGGTTTGTTTTTTTTTTGGCAACAGAATGCTCCCAGATTGCTGCTCCCCCCCCCCCTTTTTTTTTTTTTTTCCTGGCTAAATATCTCCTGATTTCACAACATATTCTCATTCTCTAAACTGAGGTGGGATTTATGCCTTTCCCATAATATTTATTACTCTTATTGCAGTACCACTCAAAGTCTCAAACAAGGTCGGGACCTTTCTGGGAAAGAGGCTATGAAAACAAAGAAAGATGATAAATTTTGTGTTCTGAAGCGTCGTTCAAAGGCTGTTTGAAGCCTCATTCAAAGGCTGTTACAAGCAATGTGAAGACTCCTTTTAATGTCACTGAGTGGGTAACATTTTAAATGTGCTAGAAAACTAAGTACGTGTCTGCATATTGCGATAACGTGTCACTAGGAGACGTAAAGCCAGCCCTGAAAGTCTGAGCAGCAGAACTCTGAGGTAATTTGTCCCAAATGCAAGATCAAGTCCTGGCCTTATTGGAGAAAGTGGGAATAGGATTTCAGCCCTGCAGCTTCTTGGACAGGAATTAGATTAAATGTTTCTTCTAGATCGAAATGATTCTTGCACTGTAGCAATGTAGCGTAATTAGCGTTTAACTGCGAGAGGGTCCTACTGTAGAAGTTGGCCAGATTTTGTTGGTTTGATCTTAAGCTGTAAGATGTATTTAATGTAAACAGAAGCAGCATGGCAGGGCTGAAGAAAGTCAGGCTTGTCATTAATTCCTTGGATACTCCTTTTTCCAGTTGCCAACTCCAGTTTAGCCCTGGTTTGATCCCCCAGAGAAATGTTAGAACAATTCATAAGCACCTAGACAATAATCAGGTGATAAAAAACAGCCAGCATGAATTTGTCAAGAACGAATTATGTCAAACCAATCTCATTTCCTTCTTTGACAGAGTAACTGGCCTAGTGGATAACAGAGAACTAGGAGATGTGATGTATCTTGACTTAAGTGAGGCTTTTGACACTGTCCAACATGACATTCTTATAAGCAAGCTTGAAAAATATGGCCTAGATGAAATCGCCATAAGTGGCTGCAAAGCAGTTGAAAAGTGTTCTCAAAGAGAAGTTACTGGTGGTGCCCTTCCCAGCTGCAGCAGGGGCGGCTCACCTGCCTTTGCTGAACGGGCTCTTGCACAGAAAGTTCTGCTCTCTAGTCCATTTAATCCATCATTCCGAATGCTAGTGAGAAAATAGACTTTCTTTTTTTCATGGAGTCGGGCAGGCGCGGGCGGGGAGGTTTGCAATACTTCGGAGTAATGAATTGGTTCAGAAGTATCTGTATAAAAATCAACCAGGTGAATTTTTTGGTAAAGGAGGACAAAATACTGCCCACAGTACAGTAAATGCACAAAGACAAGAAAGGTAGAAGTAATTGGAAGGCAGAAAAGTGTCTGGGGCTTTAGGAGATCACAAGCGAAATACAACTCACAAAGGACATGCTATTGCAAATAAAGCACCTCTTTTTTCGGGATTCTTTAACAGGAGTGTCATGTGTAAGACATGGGAAGTAATTATTTTGCACCATATGGTGCTGGTGAGGCCTCAGCTGGAGTATTGAATCCAGTTTTGGGGACTGCATATAAAGAAAGATGTAGATAAATTGGAGAGTTTCCAAAAGAAATCATGAGGAAATCAAGAATTTTAAAAGTATGATTTAAAATGAAAGGAGTTCAAGGAGTTCGTTTTGTGTAGAATGTTTATGCCCCTTGCTCCTTTTTATGCAGCAGAGGGGTTAAACAATCACCTGAGGTGTCTGAGAGTTCTGTTTTTGTAGTCCTAACTATAATATCGTCAATCCGAATAACACGTGCACCTCAGTAACACTTAGCTGACGTTAGAGCAGAGGCATGGGAGAAGTTCTGAAAGAGGAAGCAGTCACTTGAAGTAGCTTCAGAGGGTCTCTTTGTGCAAGTTCAGCCGTAAGGAAGAGTTTATTGGAGAAATACAAGCCCATGTTCAAAACTGACATCATTAGTAGTGCAGAGAAAAGCTACTTTATACATGATGACTATATTTGTGCATGGCCACATGGACTCAATTATCTTAATTTTTACAAGTTGGTCCCATCTCTCATCACTCAGGGATTTCCTTCAGTAAAGTTTTCATCGCCAGAAATTTCTGATTGGATTCAGAATATCATTTTTCTGAACTGAAAGCAGTAGATTAGGCACAATATTTTTAGAAAACAAAAAAAAATTTAAGAAAATAAGTCCACATTTACAGTATACGGTCATATTTGTCTTTTTTTCTGTTATGATTATTTTTCAATTCCAAAATACATCTGCTGAGTTGTATCCTTTAGTCGTTGAGGTATTGGCAAAAATGATTGCTGACCCTTTCTTTCTGTTTCTTTGCTTTTCTTTAGAACTCTATGACACACACTTGCATACAGCTGCCAGAAAGTTCCCAGCATTTGCAAGATTCAGTGCCACGTGCTCCGCTGAAAAGCAGAGTTAGAGTGAGCATGACTGTGCAGCAGCTCGGCTCTTTGGACTAATGCAGTGCCAAGTATGGCATTTATCTTTGCTGTGGAAAATTCATGTGGCCCAGCAAAATAGTAATAGATCAGTAATAATGAATCTTTTTTAAATGTTAAGTGAGGAATAATAAATATAACACCAGTTTTTCAGAGAAGCCAAATCCTCCTAACTGCCCTCAAGAAGAGTTAGACTTTTCAGTATGACTTGAAGGAGTTTAAGTTTCCCCAAAGCTGTAGGGATTTGTGGAGCAAATTGGAGTAGTAATGCATCCTGTGAAAGATAACACTGCCCAGACATCCCAGAAGGATGATATTTCCCATTTCTCATCTCTAGGTCAGGCTTCGTGGCTGGTGGAGATGAGGAGCCATTGTCCTTCATGTCCCTCCAGACAAGTGTGGCACAGCCATGTTCAAGGGAGCACAGACCCTCAGCTTTTTAGTAGCACAGCTTCTTTGCCTTGGAGGCTGCTTAATACTGGTGACTTAGTTGGAAATGATGTGATTGTCCATAGGTATGAGCAGAATCTATATCATAGTGCATCCTGTGCCTTTCCCAATACAATGCCTCAAAAGCATTTGTGTTTCAGCCCGAAAAAAACCAAGCAAAAAATATCCTTGTTTCTTAGATACACACAAGCCAAAAAAAAAANAGCAGGACCTGGTTTCATGCACAGCAAACCTCAGGCAGCTCAAAGTTAAACTTCCCATTCAATTCCTAATTCATTGCTTTTGTTTGTGGGTATTGCAGTATATGTGGTTGGTGAGATTACCCGCTGATTGTCATTTTTCATAGTGGTGCCACTATCCCACAGAAGGGATTAAGACTGAAGCTTCCTTTAGTGCTTGCACTTTGCAGTGTTGCAGGGCACGGGGAAGTTGTTTTGTGTATGTGCAAGGGGGGCTGCACGTGGGTGCGAATTAATAGAGTTCTTAAATGTATTTTTAATTTTTATCTCCGAGCAATGCTCTATTATCAGCTAGATGATAAAATGTCTTGAATAGTTGACTCTAGGGCTTTCACTAAACTGCCCATGAATGCTGAAACCATCTGTTTTTCTGGACGTTTGTCAGGGTGAGTGTGGCAGAGGCAGCTGTTTGAAAAGGGACGCTTTGGATGATGAACCAGCCCATTGTCTCTGAGCGATGCGCTTGCATTCAGCAGCTCTACCCAAGCGTACTATAGAGCAATCAAAATCAAACTATTGTTTGTCCCAATCATATTGATCTGAAAAGAAGGTGGTGGGATGACCGCATTGTAGATGCAAATAGTTGTTTAGAGCAGCTGTATGCTGGCCAATATGTACCACAGTAGGAATCCCACATGGAAGCTAGAGGGCTCCCTGCACCCTACTGGGGACAGAGAAAAGATGATGCCAGATTGAACTTCAGTCTACAGCAAAAAGGAAGGATCTGGACTGTTGGTATTGCTAGTAATTTGCTTTTTACAGCAATGGTTGACATTAACCCTGTAGTGCCTTAGTAACCAAAGCCAATTGTTCGGGGTTTTTTTTTTTTCTGAAAGCACATCGCGAAGAGAGATTATCAAGAAGATAATTACCTAAAGCTACTACGATGAAATATAGAAGCAATTGGATTGCTTGGATGTCAACTATCAATTTTCTCTTCTATAAAAATTAATTGCATTTTTGTTGTTGTTTTCTATGCGGAATCATTCATGCACTGTTTCAAGTTTTCATAATTTATTTATGATGATGAAAATATAGCAGCTGAATCGAAACATATTGTGGTGTTCGTTTCTGTGTTAAATATAGCTGTCTTATCTCTGCAGAAAGCAGAGGAAAATATGATCTTTAGTGCATGTAATGAAGATTATAGCTTTTAGTTTGGAGTAACTGAGAAAGCTGCACTTCATCCATTAACATTTTAAGCTTTTTAGTTGTCCTTGTCACTTCATTGCATGCATGCTAATATCTCCTCATATAAAATTTAATCTGTCGAACTAAATGAAGGAATTAGTATCTGAAAGACATCTTTCATTAAGCAATTAACGAATCTTTCTAACAAATCTACAAAAGCATATGTGTTTATATTTAATAAGTATTTGTATGATCAGCCAATTACAATACATAGATACATCTTTTTTGTTTATTTGTGCTATTACAAAATCTAAACTTACAATTAAGTTGTGATTATACTTTAGAAAATGTAATTGTCAACAACTGTGGTTAGGGGCCTGCTGTCTTTAGGAATCATATCACAGTCACATAAAGCTTAATATTAATTTCTTTGTGTAGGAATCTTTTTTCCTGTCTCTTTGTGGTTCATGGATGGAAATGATGAGGTAGTAAAGAATCTGCAGAGGGAACACATTCAAGGATGATATGTCTTTTATAAAATTAACAATGATGTATATGTGCATGTAGGAGGGAAGCAAACAAGAAGAGCATGGCAGCCTGGATGAAAAGATGATCACCTGCACCAGCTGCAACGTGTTTCTTTTCACAGCTCTGAGTAGCTTTTCAAATGTACTCCTTTTCAGGCTGCTTGCATAATTTAATGAAGGGACACCCCAGCCTAACTTAAACTGTTACTAAACCACTGTCAGCCTCTGTGTAAAAAGTGAAAAACATGAGTAAAAACAGCAACATTGTCCTTTTGCCCTTGCACCATCGTTAACTTCTTCAGGAGTCATTTTCTTAGCAGTACCTGTGGATGCTTCCTTCTTGTTTGAATTAATAGTCTTTAGAACACTCCATGGGATGTATGAATGTCCAGTTGCTGCAGCACTTTGAATTGTCAATTGACTAGTAACTCTAGTAGGAACCAAAAAAAAACCTGCTTGATTTCCTTGAGTAAGATGGTGCTCCTGTACTAATTGCTCTAGATTTGGCCCACTTTTATAGATTTTTTTTTTTTTTTTTTGTAAGCAAAGTCTTCAATCATGTAGTTGTTTGAAGAAAAAACCTATGGTGAATCAGATGAGCAGTAAATTACACTAGCTTCAAGAGGTATCCAGTTTCCTGAGTGAGGACAAAATTCTGCATTACTGGTTCATTTTCAGGCACACATAGTGTATACAACAATTCTAAGCATTTCCCTCTACTAAATATTGAAGAATAATATTCTTCAGAAACTTTTACCCTTCTAAGTGCGTGTAGGTCCATGGCTGTTGGCAGGAAAATTCCACAGAGAGAAACTGGAGGTGAGTAGAAGAAATAAAACCTCAAGTACTTAGAAAAGACTGCATCTGCAGTTATCTCCAGGGGAGAGACCTGTGAGTGAGGTGAGTTAGTGAATTACAGGAAGGCACTTGGGTGTTATAAAAATGAATTTGGCCAGTAGAAAGACTTGTTTTTCTTTCCAGACATCCAAGTAACATTAAGACAGACAGTGTAGCATACTTGATTTGACTCATTTGCTTATCTTTTTCATTAGCATTTTGCTACCTGACTGTTTCAGAGCCAGTTCTCCAAGTGTTAAAATAACTCACCAGCTTGACAGCTATCATATATGTCTGGCAGTATTAACAAAGTGCAATCCTTGCCATGACGTTAGAAAAAAATGTATCAGACACCTACTTGCTGGTTGCCAGAGGACCAAACCTCTGAGCAGGAGAGAGACAGAGGGAATGCTGCACCACCAGCGAAGTTCAGGGATGGTGAGGAGCCAAGACACTTGCTATTTGCACCTCCTGGAAAGGATGGAGTGGAGGAATCCTGGAAGTCTTTGTTTACTCTCAGGACTTCTTTGTCACATCTCTGAAAGTCTGCTCAAAGTTTCATTCCTTGTGTCAGACTCAGGGCTGCGTTTGCCTCCTCCTGTGTTGCGGAGTCCGAAGTCATCTGCTCAAGGATGCTTTTTAGCTGTGTGCAGTGCTCTGCACAAAGTACAGATAAGGCCCATTCCTATGCTGAAAGAGCTGAAAGAGCCCCAGCCTCTCTCAAGCAGTCACAGTTTCCTTTTGCTTTTAATCTTTTGTTTGCTCTCACACAGCTTTCTGGACATGGGCTTGTATTGCAATCCTTTTGCCATATGCCTTGAGCGATTAAGTGCAGTGCCTACTTCCAATGGTCTTCAGTTTTGCCGAATATTGCTGTCATGAAATTACTGTTCAGTTAAATACAGAGATTTTACCAACTGCAATTCCGAGATCTGCTTTACTTCAAAATGGAATTACACAAACAGGTGCTGCAGAATATCAGTGTTTGGTTGTAGTCCTTCTGATCAAGAGCAGTATAAATACATAGATAGACAGAAATCAGAGCCTTGGAAAAATAATATGTCACTATTGCACTTTAACCTTTCCTCATTGCCAGTTTTCATCAGAAAAACTGTGGAGATGGCACTTGGGCACAGTTGTAGGGTTGTGATTTTATGCTGCAGTTATTGAAGGGAATCATTCACCTGTCATCTCAGGTTGGATTAGACTCTACTTTGGTCAACCCAATGTCCACATGTCTGCCATGCATTACAATCAAATGGGAACATGGGTTGTAAAAGAGATAGATGCAAACGACAGTAATGCAGAACTATTAGTACTGTGTGTCTGTGCATTAATATTATTTGGCTGGGTTTTTATTAGAGGAAAAAAATGGGAATTTCTTCTTTAGATCAAATGAAGACTCAGATCCTCTACATCCTATAGGAGACAGGGAAATAGTCTGATATAAATAATGTTTCTTTGGGATGGGCACACAGAAATAAAGCTTCTTTGACTTTGCTTCCTTTCAGATTATAGTTTGCATTAGTATATAAATCTGAATCCCCATTTTTTCTTTTTTTTCCTTTTTTTTTTTTTTTGTTTGTTTTAGGACATGTTGTTAAATCCCTTAAAAAATTTTTAAGCAGTCTCTTTTTCCTGGTGGAAATTTCTCTTCCCAGAGAAGCTTTTTGACAATGATACTGATTAACATCCTTTCACAAGGTGAATAATATGTTAGGCGAAAATGTAGTAGAGTTAGAGAATTTGGCACAAAATTGGAATAAGGACAAAATGTTGTCAGAATTGGGTGCTGGAAGCCATATGCTTCTTTTTTGAAGGTGGGTCACGTTTTTAGCTGTCAGATGGCTAAGAATTCTCACATCGCCCGTGGACTTCAGGCAGAGACAGGTTTTCACCACGGTGGAAAGGCAGACCTGCCTGCTACCCCCAATTTGGCACATGAATTCAAAACTTGTATGACAAGGCATCTGATTTATCAAGCCTAATTTGTGACGTGGAAGGACTTCTCTTACAGAGATTTGTTTGCCACTCTTCCTGGGGCAAGCTGTTATTTTGCTACAAATTTTGGAAAGTGGGGAAAATGGGGTTTGTTGGTTTATATGTTTCTCCAGAGGATTCGACTTGCAAAGTGAAGTGCTTGAATAGGAATTTCATCTTAATAAGGACACAAACAAGTTTCTTGACTTGTGGTTCTAAGCATCATTCTTGTGTTTGAGAGAACAGAGAAACAAGATGAGCAAAGCTAATAAAACCTATAAAATTAGACTTCTCGTCTTAACCCCAAATAGGCTAATAGGTAACACCCAGACTCTTTTGCCTACACTTTTATTCTGTCTTAAATAAATCTGCTGTTTTTACTTTCCAATTTTTCCCAGTGTATTTTTAGGAAGATGCAGTTTTACTATTATAAGTCCTTGTCCAAAGAAGTGGTCTCTCTCCTATAGTTTATTTATTTATTTATTTATTTGATGGTCCACTAAATTTGCATTGACATTCTAGATGAGGCTTCATCAGAGATTTTTGGGGGGTTGATACAAATATTTCTGTTGACAATATGTGGATTGACAGTACTATTGTGTCTCTGAGTCTCGTTACTCGGAAAAATTGATAGCTCTTGGTCCTTGGCCTCCTCTGTGTTTTCAGTTAGTTCTTGTCCCTGTCCTGAAGTGCACAACTTCTCAGCTAAGGCTAACAGATCTTCCATTACTGATGTCCCACATTTCATCGTTGTGATTACTGGTCCTTCTTTTTGTTGCCAGTGAGCTGACTTCATGTTCACTTTTATATTTAATATTTTGTCGGTGGAAATTTTAAACCTAACTAGCCTTGAAGGCAGTCCCTAAAGTACTTCATTAATAACCTCCTTCCCATATGAATGATTTTTTTTAGTGTGTAAACTACCGGCATTGGCAGCTGATTCCAGAGCTGCTTGTGACCATTGGAATACTCTGCTGAGTTCCAGATAGATTAAGAATTGCCGGGTTTGCTGGTTTAGTTTTTTAATGTAAAATATTGGTTCACAGAACCATAGAATCATAGAAGGTTTGAGTTGGAAGGGACTTCAAAGATAATCTAGTTCCAGTCCCCCTGCCATAGGCAGGGACACCTTCTGCTAGACCAGGTTGCTCAGTGTTCCATCCAACCTGGCCTTGAACGCTTCCAGGGATGCGGCAGCCACAACTTTTCTGGGCAACCTGTTCCAGTGCATCACCACCCTCACAGTAAGGAATTTGTTCCTAATGGCTAAATTAGAAGGAAATCATATTGTGCAACTCTTGATTTGTATGAAGAGTATTTATTTCAACAAAAAATGAGTACAGTGATTTTTTCCTCAAAGCAGACTATTCCTGAGTTTTAATCCTTTTTTTCAGTGTTTGGAAATGAAGTTCCGTTGTACTTTATGGATGTTGTGTGTCACAAGGAGTTTTATGCAGCATTTTGTCATCCAAAATTTCCATTTCTGAATGGTTTTTAATCAGAAACTTCTTTGTCTTGAAAGGTGTCTTTCTAACTCTTCAAGTAGAAGCCAACAAGTATGGACCCATTCACACTGAGAGAAAAACTATCCTACTTTCTTACAAATGAGTTTTAAAAAATGAAACTGCTTCTGGTTATTAGGAGATCCTATAGAAAGCTTTGTCTTGGCATGTTCGTCCAGTTCTTTAGTTGCTTCCAAGTCATGTATCCCAGTCATCTCAGAAAATACCATCCCCTTACTAATACTTGCTTTAGGTTTCATTTGATGATGCCGTGGTTTCTGAGTGGCTGCACTGGCTGTGGCTCTCATGTAACTGAGTGGCATCAGCCCTTAGAGCAGAGCTGGCCACCAGCAAAACGGAAGCTATTTCTGTTTTCTTCAAGCGAGGGTGGCTCTCAGGCAGCTTTCTCTTGTTTTACTATGAGGAATCTATGCCCTTTCAGTTCCTATGTATATGGGAAAGTGGGTGATATTTCTAAAGACGTGGAAACTTTTGTGTATAAATTTATCGAACAAATTTGATATTCAGTACTCACTGCAGACAATTACTGCATGTTCAGTCCTCAATATGCATAGTGGTGATCAGTATCAAAAGAGGAATGTGTTCTCAGCCTTCAGCTTGAAGTAAAGGCTTTCTTCTTAAACAACATTTGTCAACTTTCTAATTCCAGCATTGAGTGAATTGAAGTTTAATTATAGTAACACAGCTAAATTAACAGAGTTCGTGCATGAAGTAAATACAAAAGATTATAAATATCAAAACAGTTCCAGAATATGAAAGATTTTAGGTCAAAAGCTTTCTGCTGCCATCACTTTGTTTTTAACTGATGAATATTTACCTCTACTACTGTTTTATAGCCATTTTCTCTCCTGCACTGAACACGCAAACATAAAATACTGATGAAAAATGCTGTGTAATAATAGTAGTAACCAATGGATGGTGGCTGTAGTAAAATAAATACTTGACATAATTAAAAAGAAAAAAGCACAGGTTTTTTAGCCTCTTTTAAATAGGCTTAGCAGTAAAATTTACTGTTTCCTTAATTCTATGAGAAACTTCACTAAGGTTGATTGGTTTGATTTATACTGCCAGTATAGGAAAAAACATTAAGTGAGTTTAACTTAAAGACTTCCCATGCCCAGCCGAACTGAGATATACTTTTTGATCAGACTGGATAATTAGCCTTTCAGAGAATCACCATGTTATGGCATGTACTAAGGGAGAGTTAAAAATGGTTGCCACGGATGCAGTAACTTTTCCAAAAATGGGTGTTGACATTGTTTAGCTATTGCCAGAAAGTGGGGCACGGTGTTTGCTTTATTAAGGGATAAAAGCAGTGCCACTGGAGCAGTGGGAGTGCTCTGCTGCTCCATATAGTCTGTATGTGATGCCCAGTTTTCGGCATGATCCCTGCCTGGGGCTTGGTGGGATACATGCACAGACGCCTGATTTGAGTGTGGTGATATTTGTACCTCAGAGTGTCGAACCCTTTGAGCTTCCGGCACACCCAAATGGGCAATGAGAGCAGTTCCAGTGTATTTGTCCTCTGTTTTTGTTCTCTCCCTGGTCACCTCTCCTGAGATATTGGTGATGGTTTTGTGGTAGTCATTTATGATGCAGGGACATACTTGTAATGAAGACATAAAGGGCACCATTCGTTCTCTTAAACAGAGATGTCTGTCTTCTGAGGCCTCCAGCTGTGGGTCCAGAAGGATGTGATTCTTTGTCCGTGGCAGTGTCAGACCTGCCAGCTGTGTGTGAATGTGGAATAAATACCATGGAGCATCTCACAGTACTAGATAGACCCCTATCTTGAGGCAGCTGAATTGAGCCCTGCTTGTTTACTTCAGGTGAAATAAATCAGTTTGAGCTCCACTGATGGTGCTGATTGCTGTTGGGCACAGAGAGATCAAGCAATTTTAGATACCTACATTCAGGTACCTAAAATTTAATCTGAAACCAACATACAGCCAAAAGCAGGGTACTTACTGTCTTCACTGGTACATGGGATGGAGGCTGGAAACTTGTTGGCATGCCATCCTCTACCAACCTAAAGCCATTGCAGCAGTGGTGCAAACTCACCCTTAAATAAAATGCGAAATTCTGATAAGTGAAGTGTAAGGTACATTCACCCATACTAAGTTCATGCACCTGACCACATAAAAGTGAAGACTGCAGTAGTCCCTCTGCCGTGGAGGTAAGACAGGTATCTTTAAAGAGGAATTCAGAGCACCTGGATTAGCAGTCACACTAGGAACTATACTTTCCCTTCACTGTATAGGATATGCAGGGGGATTAGGATACTTACTGATTGCTTTAATTTAAGAGAGATAAATCAGGGCCTGAATTTTTTCATGTTACAACTTCAAGAGAACTCCCGAAATGTAAAAGAAGTAAAATAAAGAGTCTGCAAGGAGGGTGGAGTGATACCTCAGTGGTGTTAGGGAGACAGGCATATATCAAACAGATTTGGTGGTTGGCTGGCTCAGGTATTGGGCTGAGTGTTGAATTTGAGTTAGGAATTATTTTCTTGCTCATCTTCTTCAAAAGCATGACCTGGTGTTTTTTTGTCAGGTATGGGATTAGCAATGGTTTATTCCAGCTGTCACCATGTCCTGCAGCCTGTCTTCCCCATGCAGAATTCCTGAAAAAACAATGGCAGACACTTGTGATTATTCCAGTGGAGACGAAACCACTGATCAATTCTCAGGAAAACCAAAGTGTTCCTAGAATAAAATAATGTTCTTTAGGAGCGATTTCTGATAACTCTTATCATCATTTAACAGTGATTTCTTTTCATGGGACAAAGCTTTACTCTTCATTTAGTTATGTGCTAAGGCACATAAAAGACAAGGTGATCCAAGGCACCCAATGCACATTTACCAATGGCAAATCGTGCCCGGCCAATATGGTGACCTTTTATAAAGGAGTGATCGCCATGGTTGATGAAGAAAGTCTGACAGATGTCATCTCTTTAGATTTCTGTAAGGCCTTTGATGTGGTCTCACAAGGCATCCTTATCCCCAAACTGGAGAGACATGGATTTGGTGGATGGACTACTCAGTGGATAAGGAATTGGATGGATCATTGCAGGCAGAGTTCAGGTCAATGGCTCTATGTCCAGGCGGAGGCTGGTGAGGAGTGGTGTCCTTCAGGGATATGCCTTGGGACTGGTGCTCTTCAATGTCTTCATCAATGACACACACAGTGGGATTGAGTGCACCCTCAGGAAGTTTGCAGGTGACATGAAGCTGAGTGGTGCAGGGGACACAAGAGAAGGATGGGATGCCATCCAGAGGGACCCGGACAAACTTGAGAATTGGGACACGGGAACCTCATGAAGTTCAATAAGCTCGAGTGCAAGGTGCTGCCCCTGGGTCAGGGCAATCCTAGGCATGAGTACAGACTGGGAGAAGCCACCGAGAGCAGCCCAGCAGAGGAGGACTTGGGTTCTTGTGGATGAAGAGCTGGGCATGAGCCAGCAGTGTGCACTTGCAACCCAGAAAGCCAAACCCATCCTGGGCTGCATTTAAAGCAGCGTGGCCATCGCGTCGAGGGAGGGGATTTTGCTCCTCTACTCTGCACTCGTGGGACCCCACCAGGAGTGCTGGGTCCAGGTCTGGGATCCACAACACATGGAAGACGTGAATCTGTTCGAGTGAGTCCAGAGGAAGGCCACAAAGATGATAGAGGGATAGAGCATCTCTCCTACCAAAACAGGCTGAGATGGGGTTGTTCAGCACGGAGATGGAAACCTCATTGGAAACCTCATTGCAGCCTTCCAGTGCCTCAAGGGGACATAAAAAAAAGGAGAGAAAGGGACTTTTTATACAGGCAGATAGTGACAGGCAAGGGGAAATAGCTTTAAACTGTAAGATGGCAGGTTTAGATTAGCTGTTAGGAAGAAATTCTTTACTCAGAAGGTGGTGAAGCACTGGAATGAGTTGCCCAGGGAGGATGTGGATGCCCCATCCCTGGAAGTGTTCAAGGCCAGGTTGCATGGGGCCCTGAGCAACCTGATCTAGTGGAAAGTGTCCCTGACTGTGGCAGGGAGGCAGAACTAGATTGTCTTTAAGGCCCCTTCCAACCCAAACCATTTTATGATTCTATGATCTTGAGGGAAAGTCTGTGTAAAAATACTAGTTTAACTTCTACCCATGTTTCAAGGCAGAAACATCCTTGTTTACATTTCTGACCGGGATGGTCTGGGGTGAATTCCTTCAGGATACTCAGCTTCATGAGTTAGAGGGTTTCTTCCATCCCCATATTCTCTCATTGCTGATTGAGTTGCTGTAACCTTAATTAAGGTTGCCTTCTTACAGTATTTTTTTTTTAAATGTTCTTGGAAGTGTTGAACTGCTTGTGAGTTTAAAGCAAATTAACAATACTTCTTTTTTTTCCCTCTTGAAAAGCTGTTTTACAATATGTCTCTTGTAAACTTGCAGCTTTCTAAGTTTCTGTATCAGAATTTGAATTGATTATGGGATTTGACGGATTGTATCCCATTAGCTCTTTGGCTTGTAGGAAACAGCCCTTGACCTATTTTTTTAAGCTTTATTTCATAACTGTTTTCAAAACTATCTGAAGATCAAAAAAGCAGGGTCATTCATTTAAATTTACTTTAAAGACCAGTGGTTCATGGCTAATGAATGTATGGTTTATTAATCAAATGTATGTAGCTGAAAGAAGCCAACTACAATTCACTTACAATTGCGATTTTACCCTATTTTAACGTTATTTTAATGAGCTACAGATTTGAATGTGGGCTTTGTTCATCTGTTGCTTCCACTCAATTGCAGTTTCACCCTAAGAAGACACAAGACAGATTGATCAGGCTTCCAGTCATTGTGAGACTTAAATGAAGTGAACAGGGCCTTATGTTTCAAAACCAAATGAGAGGATTAAAGCAACAAAAAAAAAAAAATTCTCCTATGTTATCTGTCTGCTGTTCTTAAATTTGATTAAGCTACTTGCCACTAAGCACTTTTGGTTTTACTGTAAATACAGCCTAGAAATAAATTTTCATGGCCGCAGGCACCAATCAGCAAGTGATACCATGAATAATTAGCACTTAGAAACACTTGTTCATGTTAGAATATTTCTTTGATTGCCATTTCCAAAAACACACTCAGATAATAGGACAGTACATTTCTTTAAGGTCTAATTGGGATAGAGCACCGTGCCAGCAGTTACAATAGTAGTATAAGCAAACTTTTCTGAATATTTGGGTTTTGTGTGTGTGTGTGTGTGTGTGTGTGTGTAGTGCAAGTTTGTATTTTATGAGAACAGAGAAAAAAGAACAGTTTCAAGTTAAACTATAACAATTTGATGCATTCATATTTTATTTTTTAAACTGCAGCATTCAGTTTTGGGCTATAAAAGGCACTTTTGAACCTGAATATGACCATATCTAACATTACCTTTGCAAAATATATGCAGATTGCAATGACCTGTAAAATAATTAAATGGCCTGTGAAGACAATGTAAGCAAGAATTCTGTGTCCTACTTTATTCTTTTCTGCTTTATTCTTATAAGCTCTCCGATTCGCTTGAGAATATCTGATAGGGAGTAGCAATCCTTGTGAGTTATACTGAACATAAACTCTAGGAACAGCAATGTAGAAGCATAGCTCAGTTTTATAGACTTTTGCCTTGGTTTGTATGTTTAACTTTTGACATAAGTTTGTTTGAACTGTGAAATCCATCAGGAAATACTTGGAAAATATTCATCATTCCAGTAATAATGCTCTATTTTCCAAATATGTTTAATTTACCTATTTTACAATTGAGTTTGATGTAGATTACACATTTCTGTATTTGATGTACACCTTTTTTGTTCTAAATTGCCTTTTAAGTTTCTCATTAAAAACTGTTCAATAGCATAGCCATCTACCCTATCTGCAGTTGATCCCACTGCAGTGTACCCAAACTCCCACCCTACTCTAGGGTGACTTTCTGTGCAGAAAATCCATGGCTGCAGATTCTGGGGGCCTGACTAGTGTCGGTTGTTCTCTCAAATGACTTTATAGATTGAGATTTTAAATAAGAAATACAATAAATAAATTTTGTTAATGCTGAGACATTTTGCAGGTATTAAAAATGCTTTTAGAGTAGTAAACAGTTATTTAATCCCTTAAAAGAGATGGTTTTGAAACCTGTTCTTTATATAATGTTTTGGCTACATTAAGTACAAGCGCCGGCCAATTAGTGCAGGATTTCCACGGAGCAGGTTAAATTTACAGCTGGTGAAACTGAGGCAGAGGTGGAAGAGCTGGACTTTCTGGTGTGCTTAAGCATGTATCTCCAGTGATTGGCATCTTTATGGGACAACTGAAGCACAGGCTGCCATAACTGTGGCACTTTTAATTTAGCTGCGGTGAGAGCAGTGGAGGGTAGGGAAGCTGTGGCAATGTAGTGGTCAGCACATGGACTTGGGGCAGCCTGGGTGTATCTTCACTGCTGTTGTCTGCGGCACCAAGATGAAAGCTAACGGGGGTTTGCGTCGCCGGACTGTGAGCTGTACCTTCATTCAGTATCCGTAGGACAAATGCAATCTAGAAATTGTAAGATTACGATCAGATTTGGGAGTCCCAGACTCCCAGATTTGCATGGCTTTCTCTTGAGTATTCAGACTCTTGTTTAAGTGTTAGACTAATGTCTATCAGCCTCAGGAATTAAATGTGCGAGAATGAACACATTGATAAGAAAAACTAATTTATAATCAACACTGAGTCTTTATGCAAAAATTTAGAATAATGCAGGTCTTAAATCTGTCTGATTCCCACACATTGTTTGTTTTTAAATAATGTGCTGCATGAAGTACATTTTTTGTGTTCCAGGGAGATGATCGTTAATAGACCTTTGTGTTTTCTCAGCCTTTGTGTGGCCATATGTAAACTTGAGGAACCGAGTTCTGTTGTGTGCATCTGTGTCTAGCTGAAATCAAAGGTGATTTGACATTTTTCACCCCGAATGATAATTTAGCTGAAAAAAATATTAGTGGTGAATTTGAAGCACAAACATATTCGTCTTCTGTATGTTAATCCTTATGCAAGCCGTGTGATATTATTTAAGAAGCAAGCTCTAAGAAATATCTGCAAGTATTTTTAATAGAGTTAGATTACTTTATGTTTTGTGCAAGTATGTATGAAGGCAAAAGCGCACGGTGTGATGAAATTTTGTAAAGCATTTGTGGGCTCATTTCTGTAAGTGCAGGGTGGTTGGTGGCACAGTCGGTGAATATTTCTGTATAGCTTTGCAGCGTAAAACAAATTTCTCTTGACATTCAGTATATGTAAGTAACCGAGAATATGGTTCATTTCATTTAGTGTTCAGTCATCTAAAATCAAAGCATTTGGAATATTAATACTTAGATTTGGTATAAATGAGTAATCTACTGTGTATTAAGCTTCCTCTGTTTAAACTGAAGTTTCCAGATAGCACAGGATACCATCTGTATTTTTTCATACTATTATTGCCCTCATAATAAGTTCAAGGTGAGATTTTCAGGCAGTAAGCTGCAAGTCAGTTTTCATATAAACACTTTGGAAAAGCCATCTTGACATCAGTGGCTTATGCAGTCTTCCATCTATAATGTAAATGACTACACCTGCGTTATTTTTATTTCTTCATTATTTTTTGTCCGCTCATTTAAAAATGCTTAAAGCATTAAAAACGTTTCTGCAAATACGTGTGAAAGGAGACAATTGTTCTTGTAGGAAAGGCCAGGAAAACACACAAAAGAGGCCACAGCGAGACGATAAACATAAAGGTCCAGGAGGTATTATGATGAGGTTCACAGATACTGTGTTCCAATCAAGCTCAATAAGCTCTGAATTCCTATTATGTTTCTCAAGCCTCCAAAAAGACATGGGAAGAAACCAAAAGTTTAAGTCAAATAAAAAGCACTTAAGCCATGAGCACATGAATGTATAGCTGGGTAATGGAGCTTTCATCTCTGAAATAAAAACAGTTCAATTCAATTGGAACTGAAGTTTCTTCCCCCTTTGAAAAAGTTTATTTTAATGAGTTTCCATTTTATGCGTGGGCTGTTCTTTAATCGATGCTGCTCCATTGAAGTTTTACCCAATGAAGACACAAGACAGATTGTCCAAGCTTGCGGCTATTGTTGGGAGTTGATGAAGTGTATGGGCCCTTATGGTTGATAACAGAAGTAGATGGTCAGAGCCAATAAATAAAACTTTAACTCTGATTGTTGGGTATTTTATGCTGAAAAGCTTTCTATTACCATGAATCTTCGGTTTTGAAGGACTTGTGAACCCAAAGGCAGCTTGTAGCTCTGTCACACAGACTAAGTTGGTCAGACAAGCAGCAATCTGTCCTATCCAATAAACCCAGTTTTGTCTTTTAAATTCTAGACTTCTCTTCAGGAATCAACATTGTTAATATCTTGACAGACCATTAACTTCATAATACATGTATCTGCTGCCCTGTTGATTTATCATAAAAAAACTGATGTTTGCAGAAGTTAAATTGTGCTGTCCTTGATCGTGTTTTTACAAAGCACATGTCAGAAAGAACAATTTTAGCAACTGGAAGCCTGTGCTAATGTTTGAGGAAATTAATAAAATATTTTTGTGACATCACTGAGAGTCACAAATGCAGAAGAACCCTAAGATGATTCATATTCTGTATATTAAGGAAAGAGGATATTAACGTAGAGTTTTGAGATTTTTTCACTGATAAATGAGATTTATTTAACAGATAGAGCAGTCTTAGAGCCAGATATGTTTGTCACTTGGTCCAAAGAGGACTCAGTGAACAGAAGAGCAAATAAAAATTCAATTAAAATACTCTGCATATTTACTGAAGAAATGTCATTCATTTCAATTTTAAGAAGAAAATCTGTTCAACATTTGTGTTATAACTGGTTTTGTCTGATCAGCAGTACTTGGAGTGTGGCAGCTAGTGGCTGGAGGTGTCATGCAGATACAGTGGAAGATATTTGGCATTAGAGATGCATTGTGTATTCTGGAGTTTCCTGATTCTTGGGGTGAGAGGGAAAGAGAGGGGGTGAGAAACCCTGATTGGCTGGGAAAATGCAGGGAGTTCAGGTGTGAGTACTGATAGATTGCAGCAGGGAAAGGGTAAGGTTGTGGGGAAACAGAAGAGAAGTTTCTCTGGGAATGTCAGTTGCCTACTTGCATGAAGGTCACTTAAGATCAGCCCCTCCTAACCTTCCAAGGTTCTTACTCTTCTTCAGCATCTAGTTCTCAGAACATCTTTCATGAAGTAGCATGGCTAATATTTGTCATGTGTGGTCTGTTCAGTTATTCCTTACATCTGAATACAAGGAAACATATTTTTACTGTGAGGGTGGTCGGACATGGGAACAGGTTGCTCAGATAGGTTATGGACCCCCCCATCTATCTATACAAGGTCCTGGACAACCAGCTATAAATGACCCTGCTTCAGCAGGTGGGTTGGACTATACAGTCTCAAAAGGTCCCTCCCCACCTAAACAATGGCAAGCTCTTGTGTACTGTGCAGTATTTTATTCTGGTAGGCATGTTGCTTGGGTTCTAGTACTCCATGGTGTTGGCATGTGTTTCAGGAAAGAGAGAGATGTAGGAGAAAGGAATAGGTCAGATTGGCTGCCAAAAAACTCCTCTTGTGTAATGATAATATTTTAAACTGCAATGGTAATTAAAGCAACATCTTCATATACAGGACATGGAGAGGATGGGCAAATCTTTTTGGTGCATCTTTATTATGCCTTAAAAAAAAATTTGTCTTAATAATGTTTATACGGGTACAATAAGATTTATACAGTTTCTTTACTAGGTGGCATTGTACTGAACACTTGATCATTCTTCACTCATACGTTTGAGGAGGATGAAAATTCCATCTTCATCATTATTTTCTTTCATTAGATGACCTGCATTTTGCCCATCTCCTAGAGAAAGTTGGCCTTATGAGAAGAAGTGGCACAGGAAAACAATGTACAAAGTGTGGGAGGTCAAAAGGATTCATTTAGTGTACATCAAGGAATCCTTGACTGTAGCTGTGGTGCCCCTAAACTGTGCAGCAGTTTGTGTTTAAGGGCACGCTTTTGATGACGTATAAAAGCCCTTTCTTGTACATGCAGTACAGTAGCTGCAACTGCAATGCAATATGCCAGCCCTGGTCTTCATAACCACAAAGGTTTTATATCTTTTGTGTGCTAAATAATATATTGTGTGCTAAATGGTATTACCATGCTCTTGCAAACCATGTGTTAACTCAAAGTGTGTTAGATGTTGTAATGGAATAAACTGTTTTGTGAATAACTGTTGGGATGTGGGTAGCTGAGAAGCCTGAATTTAGAGAAAGAAGCTCTGAAATACTTGGAGGAAAGCCAGCTACTAAAATGTCTGTGAAGAGTGGACACAGATGAAGCCAATTCCATGGCAAATTAAAGATCAGGCTAATTTAGTGTTAACCAGAGTTGTTTAGCACCCAAGATGAGTTGCTCAGGCCCTTATGACAGTGTGTGCTAATTGCACAAATCACAAAGAACTTAACCATCATTTGTGCTGTACAGGATCTGTTTTGGCTCTCTCAAAGCCACTAACTGACAGGATGCAAAGGCTTACTACCATCCTCCTCCAACTGATGACACTTCTACCCATATTTATCTGTCCATTGCTGTGGAAGAATACTGTCTTCTTGGCACTGGTGGTAGCATGACCTGTTAATAAAGCAGAGATCATACATTTTCATGAACCAGATCTTCTTACTGCTTTCTGTGTCTCTTCTGTAGTATGCTTAGAGATTTAAACAGGAATAGTGGTACAAAACTCTGGAAGTTATTGTATTATTTTCTGTTGAGTGGCTTTGTGCAAGCAGATCTCCTTGCTGGGGAATATGCAATGTGGGCTCCTGCAGGTGAGATTCATTCCCTTGACATTGCCCATCCTTGCACAGAAGCTTCATTGCCAGCTCTCTCCCTGAGAGGGGCTGTGACTGCACAGATATCTTAAATCAGAGCAGCCTGGACACCCCAAAGAACCCACTGAGTGTGACAGAGGCGCAACCAGCAAACAGAGTAATTCAGAGACTCACTTTGCTATTCCTGGTTAGCACAAAGAGAATTCTCTGTCCAGTTTCAGATTACAGAGCTTCCTCTGAGCAGGGAGAGTGGTTCTCCTTCCTGAGGCATCTAATTATGAGTCTGTTCCTGGGTGTTACCTGGTACAGGGAGGTGTGCTTGCATTTTCCTCATGAGATAAAATTATTCCTCTCCCTCTAATTACATGTAGTAGGAATTTATTCTTTTTACATTTAAATCAGTTTTATACCAGGTTTCTTTTGCCTTCTAATACACCTCAGTTCCTTTAATTCATCCACTCATGGAATTGGAGAGTCTGAAGGTTGTTTCCACAAAGATGCTCTGGAGGATGGGCATCTGTATCCATGCTTTGCCTTGGATAGACTAGTTCACCTGGGGATTTTACCAGTTTCAGCAGTTACACATTGGGCAAAAGGGTCCTCAGCAGCTAAAGTCTGGTGGCACCTTAACTTATGTCCTTCTTAAAAAAAAAAGCTCTCTTCTCTGGTACAGCATCAGTAGAGCTTGGTGACAGTATCAAAAAGGAGAAGTGTAGCATGAGTTGGGCTTTGTATGTTCTGGTTCAATGAAGGGGAAGGTTGTTGGAGGAGTGCTGTTCATCATATAAGATAATTTAAAATGTGCAGTTAGAATACCAGCTATATTTTGAAAAAATTTTCATCCATATGTGCTTTTCCATGCTTCACCTGCAGCTATGACACTTGGGAACCATGGAACATGTTAGGAGCAAGCACTTTGGCTGTAGGAAGGGACGGCAGTGTATGTAAACCCCTGCTGAGGCTGCATCTCAGGTCCCCAATCATGCTCTGAGCGCCAGCTTCATCCAGGAGCTGCGCAGCCATTCAGTAACAGGCTTTGGCTTTTCTGGTCAAACTGGAGCAGCTATTGACTGCAACTCTGAAACCCTGTGTTGCATTAAGGAAGATGATGGGTTTTGTCAGGTCATTGAAGCACTGACAGTCTGACTTCTAAGTCTTTGGAACGTAAAGCAGCATCCAGTAGGAACACTGTACCTGCTAAAGTAAACTTCTTTTGCCAGAAGATAAAGAGGATTAGAATTCGATTTATATGATAAAAGTACTGGCTAGAGGCTGTAATCGCTGGCTGTCCTTTATTGTAATCCCCCAATTGCCAGATACGGGTCAAAAAGGTAAGATGTACTCTTTTGTACCAAAGCAGTGGAGTAATGAGGACATCTGTTTTCATATGGTACTTGACACACACTACCAGAAATTTGATGTCATGCTGTCCAAACTTGTACATCATTGCAGAATTGCATTAGCTTTTCTGATTGATTCTGACAAGTCACTGACAGTTTTTGAGGTGAAACACAGACATGACAAAGGGCAAGCAGAGGCTGCATATGTCAGCTGGAACACTCCCTTGTTGACTCAAAAGGGTGAAAATTCTCTCAGTCTTGTCTCTATCTGCCCCTTGCCGCTGTTTAAGCTCCCCAGCCTTGCAGCTTTAGAAATTATGTGGTTACAGGAGTGGGTCCTTCTGAGATTTTGCTTCAAAAAATGGTAGTGCTAAGGAATAATATTTTTTTCATGGGTTAATGTGTGTACCCATAAGTTAAAATGTGTAGTTCAGTACATTTATTCATCATGAATCATGAAAAGTTGATTTCCTTTATTGTATCACACCATAAACATAGTAATTTTTGGTTTGTATTTATACATCCATAACCATCATTTACCCTCATGGTGTCAAGCAAGGCCATTTCCTTTCCAGAAAGTGTCAACATATATGTACAAACACATAGTGTTTTAAAATAACAATGCTATGAAAAAAAAAAAAAAGGTTAGCTAGATTTTAATGTTGTAGCGGCTTGGGGTGGTTGTTTTTTAAGAAAAATGAGGACATATTGCACTCCAGTGATGATACATACAGGTTTACCAGCTCTGAAACAACACAGGATTCCCTCCGGTGCTACTGTCAGTAAGGTCAAATGCACCATTTGTTCTCAATATATATTTCTAGGTATGCTAGCAAAAGAGCAAATGATGTGCTGTAGCATAGTAAGTCAGGGTCACATTCTTTTTTACCATTTTCCGTTCTGTGTTCTGCTCCAAACCTTCTCTTTGAGATGGATGGTAATTTTTTGGCCATGGCTTGTTTTGTCCGTGTCTTGAGAATAAGCTGATCAGCAAATGGAGACCAGTCATATTGCAAGTCTGTGGAGCTGAGACACTCAGTTTTCAATAAAAGTAATGAAAGAAGGATGTAACATAAATGAAAGAATAGTGTATTGCATCTGGTTCATTTTGCTAGACTTGGACACTGGGCCTTGGTTTTGCAGATAAATGCTAAATGCTAAAAATACTACAAAATGCTACACTTGTTTGGCTGATTTACACTTTTTCATAAGAAAACACAAATGCAGTGATCCATTTTAAGTGAGATACTGAAGTTAGAATTTATTTTTTTAATTAAAAGATAGCTTCAAACTATATGTTCTTATTAATAAAAGAGAGCTCCCTTTCACGTTTTGTTTTATTTTGTTTTTTTTAATTAAATAGACCAGGTCTTTTTGGAGTGAGTCCAGAGGCGGGCCGCAAAGATCATCAGAGGGCTGGAGCTTCTCTCCCAAGAAGAGTTGAGTTTGTTCAGCCTGGAGAAGTCCTAAACAACAAATTATACGAATGTTGTTTGGATGAGTCTTTTTCATGAGTTTAGACATTTCATTTTGAAAGGGTTGTGATCTCTCAGCTAAGTTAGTGGAAGGCACTTGTAGATGAGCCACAGACAGCATTAACAACCCTTCCTAGAGAGGAATATGTCAAAGAAATAATGTGTGAAGCAAAGCAACAAACTTGCTCACATTATTGTCTGGTAAATTCCAAGAGACCATTTTATCTTAGTGCCCTTTTTCCCTACTTGGCTCTGTGACCTGAGCAAGTTAGACCCTTTCAAAGTGTTTGGTCTGTGGTCACCTATTTTCTTTTTCCTCTGGGGATGCAAGCATCTCTTGGTTGCAAGACACTTGCTTTTCTCGGTTAACCATTGTGGACGTCTGAGATGCAAATCATTGATTGGCAAAGATTCAGGGATTATACTTTGAAAGTTCCTGACTTTTGGAGGCCAGTATTATCTTATTTTACGTGCTGTTTGAGCTGCTACTGCTTTAACTGCTCATGCAGTGGTCGTGGTGCTGTTTACAGGTGTGGTTGAGATTTCTGTGGCCGTAGAGAACTATGGGGGAACAGGCAGCCGCACCGGAGGCTGCCTTGCTGCTGAAGTTCTGTCACTGGACTGTCAGACTTCATATGGACCAAGCTGGCCCAAGGAAGAGAGTAAACATAACTTCCTCCACCTCCCACTTGGAAGGAGAAACAGATCACGATCATCTTCATCTTTGATTGTTTCAGATCCTAGGCTGAATCATTCATATTCAAGAATGATTTTGTTCTGTTTTGGACACAGAAGAGACTTGCACAAGTCATGCTCCCTTTTGGGAAGCCTTGCTGTCACCACTTTGAGCTGGGTACCCATAGAGGAGAGCAATAACAAAACTAACAGCAATACAACAGCTGAGATACAAAAAATTGTTGACTTGTTGCTGCATTTCACATCCTTAGTGCATCCTTTTGCATTCATTTTGTATTTACAGTGCAAGTTTGCCTATAAAACCATACATCACTATCAAACTTGCAGTATTTGGGACAGATACACGGAGAAGGATGATCAGCACATTCCTTAAAGCATCTTTTGTTTTGCTTAAATGCTCTTGACTTGAATATCCATTGTATTTTTTGTGATGAAACTTGGAGATATATAAAAAAGTATTCTCTGTTGGTTGTGCATACATAATTTGAGCTCACCAGCTGGAATCACATGTATATGTAAATGATGGCAGATTTGGGCTCGTAATTGTTCAAATTGGCTATGGCATTTGTTATGTCAACCCTGTGTTCTCAGTGCTGACACTTTAGATTTCAATCAAAATTTTGTTAGGCAGAAGTCATAGAAAACTCCATTCTTTTAAGTGGGTGACTTTCTCATGATACAGTCTGGAGCTAGCATGCACTTAAAGACAATTATTTTAGCAAATGGCAGTCTTTTAATAATTTAGTCTGTGGCATAGCCTTAACAGGTTATATTCACCAGAGACTTCCAAGCTGCCCATCAAGCTAGTGTCCAGTACTAATTATGTATATTTTTCTT
Organism: Mohoua ochrocephala; assembly: GCA_013398855.1. Taxonomy (NCBI): domain Eukaryota; kingdom Metazoa; phylum Chordata; class Aves; order Passeriformes; family Acanthizidae; genus Mohoua; species Mohoua ochrocephala. The sequence goes on from VZTA01024605.1 coordinate 37,896, forward strand.
TATTCTGTAAATGTAAAATAGAATGCCTTTCTTGTTTTTCAAATCTCTGTTGCTATTTTTGCCTCCTCATCTGCATGGGCATGCTGTAGATACAAATTGTTAGAGACAATTGCTAGCTGCAGTGCCACTTGTGAAATTAGGAGCTATATTGCATTACTCTTAGAATCGTAGAATCATTAAGGTCGGAAAAGACCTCCAAGATCATCGAGTCCAACCTTTGACCACGTCTAAACACCACCATGTCTAAACCACTAAGTGGCACATCCAGTCATTCCTCGAACACTTCCAAACGTGGTGATTCCCTGGGCAGCCCATTGCAATGCTTAACCACCCTTGCAGTGAAAAAATTCTCCCAGATGTCCAACCTGAACTTCCTGTCGGGCAGCTTGAATCCATTTCCTCTTGTCCCGCCACTTGTTGCCTGAGAGAAGAGCCTGACCCCCACGTGGTTACAACCTCCTTTCGGGCAGTTGTAGAGAGCAATAAGGTCCCCTCTGAGCCTCCTTTTCTCCAGGCTAAACAACTCCGGCTCCCTCAGCTGTTTCTCATAGGACTTGCTCTCCAGACCCATGGGGTTGTTGTGACCCAAGTGCAGGACCTGTCAGTTGGCCTTGTTGAATCTCATGCTGTTGGCCTCAGCCCATCAATCCGGCCTGTGCAGATCCCTCTGCCGAGGCCTGTTCAGCCCACAACATACTTCTACCTTCTGGTGTTCAGCTTTTCCAAATTGTTGGCTGTTTCATTAACATAGCCTCTGATTTTTCTGACACGCCTAGAAAAATCCCTCTCCCTTCTCAGGCCTCTGAAGATGTCAGGTTTCTGTCCATCCCAGGCTTGATCTCTGGAGGATTGCAGCTTGAAGAAAACCAACTGTGTTTATTTTTCCCTCTTCAGAAGTTGTGTAGCTGTAGCTGTAGCTGTCATTACTTTTTTAACCTTTCCTTTATGTATTTGCTGTTACGGTTCCTTTGATTCTGAGCACAGTCACACAGATTAACAGGCATCAGAGCAAACCTGGGCAGGCAAATGGCTGCTCTCATAATATTTACGAAAGATAATGCCAACAGTTTCTCAGTTTACCACAGTCCTGACTCTTCATTAGAAAGAATTGAAAATTCGGTGCTGTCAGCCTTAGAATCAAGGAGCGACTGGCACAGAAATATTAACTGATCTGGACTGTCACAAAGTACATTTTGGTGTCTTAGTTAGGTAGGGCTCAAGCAGAGTAGAAGTGCCTTAAGGCACAGACCCATTCTGAGCTTCATGTTCAGAAGCATTTTACAGCCATGATAATGTATCTCTGAAATTAAGCATCCTAAGCATGGCTGATTGTCTTTTAGTTAATTTATCACTGTGGAGTATCTATACAGTCACTTACAATGACAGGCTGTAGTATGGACAGTAAACCCTTCCTGTGGCAGACTGCATCTGCAGGCTTTGTCTGGACCTGTGATATAAATGTTCCTGATAGGCCTTGTTTTCCTACCAGACAAGGTTGGTTATTGTCCCTGTTCCTGCATATGGATGTGAGGGAAACAAGGAACCACGCTGAGTAACGCTGGAACTGCTCCAGTTCCTCCTTAGCCACCCCAATCTCCTCCTGTCGTCCAGCTTATCTCAGCAGAGAACATCCAACACGTGTCTCCACCTCACAGAACATCAGCTCCTGTGCTAGACACTCCTCTGTTCAGAGACACACAGATTTTTATCATTGACTTTCTCAGGAAAAGTGCATTTTGGACATCTTCAATGTAATTACATAGCTGCACTTCTGACTAGATAGGTGCTTGGCTTTTGCCATCAGCAAAATCTAAATTTCATGCAGTGGTTGTAGGTCTGACGCTTTGGTTGCAATACCTTGGTTTCTAGGCATCGTGTTCCTGTGGAACTGCACAGGTCTGGGGTGTGTGTTTTAAATTGCCTTTTATGGTGGTAAGTACTCGTTGGTAAGATCATGTTTGAATTTGTATGGTACAGCGTCTGTGAGACCAATGTGTGTTCACATCCTGAGCTCCACGTTTGTGCCTTCCATTCGAACTGTTGATTATGACCTGATGGATAGCCTGTTAATATGGAGCTTAGCTCCAGTACCTCTGTGCCACTGGTTTTAGTATGCTGCTGAAAGGAAAGCAGTGCATTTGCTTTCTCCCTTCCCACCCAGCTCTAATGTGTGCTTTTTAGAAATAACAATTTCTACCATGGTCTGGATTTCATTGCAAGTTATTGCAGAAAGAAATACTGATACATTCTAACATTTCAAAAACATTACTGTACATTTGTCGTGCTGGTTGAGTGTGGCAGCACCATTTCAGCATTAAGTTAATTGTAAGGAAAGTGTTCCTGGGCATGGCAGCTTGATTTCTGTACCAAGATCTGTATTTTTAAAAACTTGCTGATTTATACCCCATTAGATCCGAATGTTTTTCTGTTATCAAAATATTTGTAAGTACACCTTTTATTTAGAATGCTTGTTAAGGTGTAAATTATAGTTAGTGCTGAGGAAAAATAGAAAAATATTTCCCTAGAAAGATTATCATGGTGACTTTTCACCTCAAAGCAATTCTTTTTCAGCCTGAGAGGTCTAAGGAATTAAAAGGTAGGATATGCTATAGGGAGACCAAACACAGAAACGGGGTATGAGATCAGGATAGGCAGACACATCCCCTGATCCAGTGGTGAAAAGGAGTTATTCCTCAAAGTTCAGGGCAAAGCCCATGTTTCCTGTGTTTTCTTCCCTTGAAAAGAAGGGCTTAGTTCCTCTATGAAAATAGTGATTTATGGGCAGAACAACCTGCCCAATAAGTTTTCTGTCTGTAAAGTAAAAATGCTTTGATGAGGAATAATAAAGCAACAGGGGAAGGAGTTACATTGTGTTTGTCTTCCAGAAACAAGCAAGGCTTTGAGCATCCTTTTAAGCCTTAATTTCATCTAAGCAGTGTCTCGTTTCAGAGACTGACAGGTAAAATGATTGGCGTCAGGAAGGCAGTTTTCTCTTGGCTCCTGGCACCCTTCCAGTGCTGTGATTCGTGTCCCAACACCGTGCAGCACCGTTAATAGTCGCTCTGCAATGGTTCTCTGCTTACAGCAGAATTGAAGAGGCACATACAGAAGTCTCAGCAGTGGAGGTCTGAGTAGAAGTGTAAGTGGATTTGTATGTAGGGGAGTAACCATTCCTTATCAGTTTGGATGCAACAGTTGCATAGCTGATGTGCAAGAGGACAAAGCCTAAAGGCACAGAGAAGTTTGAAGCTTAGCAAACTACAAGGAGATGTTCAAAATGGGAGGATGGCAGTATTATTTAAGATAGATACAGATATAGATAGATAGATATAGATACAGGTATAGATCAGCTTTTCTTTTAGAATCTCTGCTTTCAAGGTACTACAACTTTTGTTTTAAAAGGGGGATAGTTTCCAAAATGTAGTGTGCAAGATCTGTCTTGGCGATAATTGATACAAAGGGTTTTGGTTTCTTCAATTCAAGCAGCAAAACCACACATGTGAAAATAGGGGAGGGGGGATTGGTGGGACTTTGCTCATTTTTGGGCAGACAGATGTTTCCCGAGATGTTAAAATAAATCCATTTGGTTATAGGTAAGATAATACTTAAAATGCAAGCGCTCAGTGTAACTGAACATCCGTGGAGCCATTCTTTCAGCTGTTACAGCTCCTTCGGATCATGGAAGGTGACAGGAGTACTTCTAAGAGCTGTAGGAGCTCTTCAAGCTTTGGTATCCCTGTTGTTTCACAGCACTGACTTACCCACATTTTTCTGTGCATGTTTGAGAGTACACAAGTGGCCTCACGTACCAAATAGCTTCTCAGTTACTGGCACTTGGTACGAAACCAAAGAAGTCAATGACAAGATTTGTCTCCAGCAGACCTTGTATCATGAACTTTCAGTATGTACTGAAAAGAAGATACCAAATCAAAGCAAGTTTTCCTTCAAAGAAGCCAAGATATCTTCCCACTGAGAGAAATTTTCTTGCCAAATGCTGGCTCTCCAACTGTGGCCATCTTGACTAGGGAGCTATTTAAAGCAAGGATGCAATGACTTTTTTTTCATTACGGCAAGACTTCATTTCACTTCTCATGGATGGCTGAGATGTTGATGCTCAAACTTTCCTTAAAAAGTATGTTCAGACAGAAATCAAGATCAGGAAATTTCAGAAGGAAAGTGATAATTGGGATGAACTGAAAGTAGAATTAAAATGGACACTGTTAACATAAATATCTGTGTTGTTTCTGCTGCTATAATCATATTCATTTCTCTTTATCTCATATATTCTATCCTTATTTAAGTCAGAGCACACCCCACGTGGTTGTTGCATCCACTTGAATGTATACTGTCTCTTATACTCTCTGACATGGTTTATAGCTGGTAGAGAAAGGGCATCGTAGGGGTGGTTCAGAAACTGGGCCCAGATATGCCAGTATCGTTTAAGATAAATGCCATGGCATCGGATGAGAAACTGTCCCTTGTCTGATCCCTTGGACACAAAACATGGATGTGGCATTATGTACATTAGGAGGCATCTTGTGTGAATTTGGTTTTCCTAGTTCACTGCAAGGTTACATGCCATGGAATAAGTACTTAGTGCTTCAGTGTTTATTGTTGTTGCCCTTACGATGAATAACCAGTGTCTTTTTGACAGAAAAGAGTTACCTTTTCCAAAAACTTCCATCAGTTAATCATCTAGGTTATGCAGGCAAATACAGCTCCTCACTGCCTGAACACCAGTCACAGAACTGAACTTGGTTACTTAAAGGCATGAATAGGCACATGCCTGGTTTTAATTGGGATACCTCATTTTCTCATTTCTGCCCTTGTTCTACAAAAAAGGTTTACATTCGTCTAACCTTCCTTCCAACCACACCGTTCTTGTTGCTGTTTTCTCCGCTGCTGTACCTCCTGCCACCACTCTGGTGAATCAGGTGTGTGATGCAGGGATGATTATCATCTGCTCATGTCTTCTAGCCAGACTATGCCAAATCTCACAGATTATTTTGCGTAACATCTTTAAGAGACCACCTTTGTTCTCCGTCTGTGTATCTCGCATGCTTGCTGGGTTCCCTGCTCTGTTATGCCTTAGTTGTTGCACCTCAGCATATGACCACTGGGGATGAATCCATCAAATGCAACATGCTTAGTCGCATTTTTGCAGTCTCTCTTGGTTCGTCTTCTCACTGATTCAACTAACCTTTCATACAGTATCCAAGTATTTACACACTCTTCCTTATCAGCCCAGAATGCCAGTTCATCTTGGAGGATATTGAGGATAGTGCCCTTGAGAAATGACTTTCAGAGCTTGCATTTCCTTGTGACTACACAGAAAATGGTTTATCTGCTTATGTGCCAAGATGACTGCTAATTGATGTTAACTAAATGCTTTTCCTATGCTAATTCCTTCTGTCTTTAAACAGCTGTTGTCTGTTGTCTAAAGTAAGATCTTTGAGGAAGTAAATGCCTTTTTCATTTGCTTTGGTTTTGTGCAGTACCTAATGCAATGGGTTTCTGATCCGTGATTTAGGTTATAGACACAGTTCCAAAAACAATAAAGTACAACTAGTTTGTTCTAGTGATTACCTCTAATAGCATTGTTTATGTCTTGTCTTTTTTATAGTTTTACTTACAAGCAGTACCTTTTAAAGTCCTGTAAATTTCAAAGTCAGAACAAATCATTCTGAGATTATAAAGTAACAGCATCCCTAGCTAAAACCTTCCATAAATATTCAGGACTACTGAACACAAAAATGAAGAACACCAGCAATTTAGACTGCATTTCTGTTATTATTCCAAGCCAGTTTACAGTCTTGGAAAAAAGGAAAATATTTTTTCTCCATGTGCTTATGTTTTATAGTACTTTGTTTATAAACTGTTAGACTGTTTCCCTGAAGGAAATGGTGAGAATGAATTCAAAGCCTGTTGAAGCTAGTGGAGCATTAGTCAGATTTAACATTTGTTTATTTGTGCCTTTTATACAGCAGGAAGGTTGGGTGTATTTTTTTAAGAAAAAATACACAAATCTGATTGCAGAGCTACAAAATTGGTAAATTGTCTTGAGGGCAGGTCTGCCCCCTGAAGCTGATTTTAAATCATGTTCTTAATTGACTGAATTTAAAGATGACTTCTCTTTGAACGATCTCATATGGATAACAAAGAGAAATCCCAAATTCATTTATTGTTGGTTTGGACTTTTCTTTTTCTTATTGATACTCTAGACTTTGTTTGACAAGATAGGCATCACCAGAATAGTTACCTAGAAAATGAGTTCTTAGTTTCTTATATGCAGATTTTAGTTTTGACTCAAAAAATAGTGGCCTCTTTGCCAGAGGCAAATTGTAATCTGGCAGGCACACAAGGCCCTAAAGACTTCAGAAGAGCTGAGCAGAATGGCCCATATATCTCATTTTAAAGCTTCCTGCAATAGCTTTGAGTCCAATGAGGATCTGTGTGTTGGAAAGATCTGCCTCTTGACACAGCAACAGAGGAAAAAAGATTAGGCAGGCACTGTATATATATGTGTGGAGGCCCAATTTCTTTCCTTATCAGAATGACCTTAGCAATGGCCTGCTGGATATGATAAATGTGCTTTTTACCTAAATCACGATGATGATGCTGCTGATGGTCCTCATTGTGTCATCATAATTTTGTGCTGCAAATGATCAAATATAGGGTGGGGGGGATTTTCAAGATCTAGTAAGAGGAAAGAGAAGATGCATATTACCTGCAAAGCTTTTAAATTCCTAAATCTGATGAGTGTGCTGTGTTTTTTGAAACCACTAATGGCCTGATTACTTTTTGGGGAGACTTAATAAGAAGATGAGGTTTAGAATGTCTGTCACTTCCCTGCTGATGTGTGTGTTTATGTAAGGCATGCACATTGAATAAATGTACGTGTAAAGAGATTGCCTTAGACCCATTCACACTTTGACATGGATGTGCAGTTGAGATAAATGTGCGCAAAATTCAGATGCAGTAAGCGTTCAGATAAATAGGGCAGGACCTCTGTTGCTGAAAATTAGCAGAGCTCCTTTGACATCAAGGAGTGTAAATCCACAGATCATCCCTGCTGACCCAGCCCATCCTGCCTTAATTTACATATGCCACTCTTTTCATTTCTGCTAATGAACTGGATGGCTCTTTCTTTCTCCTCATGCAGAGAGGGGTTAGTCCCAAGTCTGAGAATTAGTCTGGGAGTCCCAGCTTCTGTCCAGCTCCAGCTGTTTAGCAAAAACCCTCTGACCTGGAAATTGCCCTTCTCTGCCACTGCAGGGGCTTGCCTGCTCAGAGGAGTGACTGGGCTGGAATAAACTGCAGGTCCAGAAGACTGTCATCTCAGGTGACTCTTATCTTTGTGCAATAACATCTTGTACACTGTTTCCAGTGCCATCTGTCCTCTAGATGGCCTGGAAGCCAAGAGCTTGCATGCTTTTTGAAGGTGTTCCTTTTGACTTCAACATGGCCAGGATATCCCCAAAGGAATTCAGTCATCCTCCCATACAAAAACAAAATAAAATCCGGTATCAAAACAAACCACAGGTGAAGGTTTAGGGGAAAAGGTGTACTGAAGGTAGGCCAGGTGAAATGTTTGTTGCAAATCCATGGCATGCTGCAGGATGTTTCTACTGTTCTACTGTTCCTTCTTCTTACAAGGTTAGGAACTTCTTGAACTGATATAATGATTTATTGGAACTGAGCACAAGACAAGTTGTCATCAGAAATCATCATAAAGCTCCGGGAGAAACACAAAGTAATCCTCCATATTTCCATACTGTGATATTAAAACTCACTGTATATATATAGATAGATATAGATATTGATATATATACTATATAAATATACATTTATAAATGTAGGCATATTTATAAATATATATGTATATAGGTACTTTTTTAAGTAAAAGAAAAAGCATAAGATGGTTTGCATCTTAAGGAAAAATTACCCTGGTAGTTCTCTCTAAAGAAGTAGGCTCCACTTGATTTTTTGCCTTTAATGTGAATGCTCACAGGTTGTATGTTAGGCTTGTTTTGGAGGAAGCTGGTTACTGAAGGAGCCTAGTTCTGAGAGCATAGGATTCATCCTTCAGGATTCAGAAGTCCTGAGGGGCAGAGCTGTCAGGAGTCGTTGACATTTAAAGGAGAGGAGGCTGTCTTCTATGAACGCTGTGCAAGTCTCTCAAAGGTTTTGAAAACAGGGAGTAAATGCAAACTATATATAAAGACTTGAAGGCAAGGTGCTCCTGGTAACCTGCATGACTGCAGATGTGAACTGCTGCACCACGCTAGATTTGGATACAGAGGATGAAATTCGCTGTTGTCCCAGGAACACAGCTGATGTTGACATCCATTCAGATTCATTTTGTTTACAGAGGAAGAGCAGAGATCTTCACTGTTAGTAAAAGCTGTTGTTGAATATGTTGGGATAAGAGAAAAAAATTACAAAGACACATTCAAATTAATTTGGAGTCACAGAAGGGAGACTAGGAGGCATTTCAGTGATGTAGTAAATTAGTACAGAGATCTTTCACCTCCAGCCACTGGGTTCAAACTCATGCCAAGCTGCAGGCTGATAACAAACGAGTGATTTAAACTGTGTCCTTACTAGGGCATGGCCATGGTTTCTTGTGTATGCCTCTCCTCAGCTGGAAAGTGTTTCTGTTATATTAAATGTCTGAGTATGGGATTATTGCTTTGTAAAATTTACAAAACTGATGTATTTTCAACATTAATTATGATATTTAAAAGAGCAGCTTTGTCCTGATTAAATTAAACTGTTTCAAAACACAGCTATTGAACCTAATGGAACTGTTTTATATGAGTGTTCTCACAGGAATATGGAAGCTCTTTATTCTCTTATTTATATATATATGAAGAGTTAATGTGTGTATGCATGTACTCATAGTCATTTTTTGTAAAATAGTAAAAATACTGGGGAAGGGAATTGTCTGTTTTTGAAAACCTTAAACCCTTAATCTTTCCTTTTTACATAATAGCTAGACTTGGATGTAGCTAATGTCATTTGGATGTTCAGTACAACATATGCTCAAAAGCACAGCCAGCTATATTGATAAGATAACCCTACTTCTCCACATACTATGGGTACAGATTTGAATTTAACACTGTTAAGCTGTGGAGGTGAAATGAGAGATCATGTGAGGCCTTTTTCAAAGATCCAACCATAAAGCATACATTCAAATGATACCAAGTGATAAATTCATAAAAGTGGAACAGCTCCATGTTTATGTTTCTCTCACGCTCCATAACTCAGACATTTTGCAGATACGTTTGGTTGTGCCATACGGTCTTCTTCTATCAGAAATTTACAAAGATCTGAATAATGTTATATAAAAATTGGGAGAAAAGCTCTGGTATTTTTCATTGTTGAGATTATGATCTGGTGCATGGTATAGGTGACAGAACACCTATATCCTAGACAAGATGAGATACAACTTTCAGTAGGTATCTCTAACTGTGTGAAATAAATATTATTTTATGTATTTATTTTATTTTGGAAATGTATTATAATCTCTCATTGCTGAGGCAATATTTTATTAATCGTTCCCTCCTGGAAGAAAAATAATATCACACTAGTCAGTTGGGAATTCTTACAGTTCTGGAAGCTGCATAAGACAGCCTTTATCAAGAAAATTACCTTTTAGAGAATTAGAGAAGCATAGATGTTTGCTAATAAAAGCCCAAATGTATAGCCGAAATGTGCCACTCTTGCTCACTGGAGTAATTCTGTTTACTTCAGGAGAAGGAACTATTCCTGTGACAGTATAAAGCACCTAGTGAAATTTTTAATTTCCTAAATAATTCATCTCTGGGGATGGATAATGCATATTTGAACATTTTAATTGTAGTGTATTATATTCTATTCTCGAACGAAGAGCTGGCATATACGGCAATTTTCAGTGGTATTGTATAATGGGTAATGTCTCTGATTAAAGATTATTTATGTGCTAGGTTTTTTATTATTATTATTTTTATTTACTTCACATACTTCACAAAATATCATGGGCTGGCATCTCTACAGTAGCTCGGAGCTGCTCTTTAAAATGTCCTTGACTTTAAATAAGTATATAGCCAGAATAGGCATATTCTTGGCTTCAATGTAATTTGCCTTAGTCCACTCTCTGACAAGGCTGTTTAGGAGGGAGGATGCCAGTGGTTTCCAAGAGGAAAATTTATACTGGGGGAAATTCAGCGTTTGACAGTAACACAAAAGGACATGAGAGGCAGGTATGAAGGCACCTACTACAAGGGACTCCAAATTTTAATTGGACTTTTCTTTGCTTCTGCAATATTAACAGTTGGAGAATTTATTAATAATTAAATAAAAACAGTGGAATCCTTCTGACATCATTCGGCTTAGGGGGAGCTGTTAATGCACTGCATTATTTTAACAACGAGTTGTATGTTCTGCTTGGGCTGTGTACTGGGAAGAGTGTGACTTTGCGAAGAGGCACATGAAAGGATAGCAGTATCCTTCTTCTCCATTGCATTTGCTTGTTTTTTCACATGCTGGGTTTAGGGAATGGGACGGCTAAGAATATTTCTTTTTACCATGATAAAAAAATACCCCGCAGTTTGAATATTGTGTTTTAAATATAAAGAAACAGCCTAAATCTTGGCATCCCCTTTCCAGTAAGGACACGGGACAGAGTACCTTTACAGCTTTACCTGTCTGGGCTTTCAGGTTACCATCCCTAAAATACACCATCAGCTCATGGGTGCTGCCTCCCCTTTCGTGTCGTGCTGAAGACAGGGCTAACAGGTCTAAGGGCACTGTGAGCCTCCCAGGGCCCTCCTGACTCTCTTCAATTCAAGACAGGTAGTCCTGAAGGTTAGATCCGAAGCAATAATGAGCTTTTTATTGCCACGTGATAGCCGTCCGATTTCTTATTTTCAGGCAATTGGTTGGTTTGTAATAGAGGAGGTGAGGATGATTTAAGAACTTCTTGGAAACATGCCTCACTGCATTAGCAACTGAAACCAACCCAGACTTAGCAGAGGTTTTCCATACTTTTCAGTAGAGTATTTTAGAGATCATTAAATGTGAAATTAATTAATCCTTATGATTCCTTTGGGAGATGGAGGATTTTTATTAGTCCTGTTTTACAGACGGGGAAACTGAGATAATTTCAAGCAATTCACTTCTATGTGGTGAACCACTGGTGGAGCAAGGATGATAGCATAACACCTCCTAACTGGTTCCTAAGCTTCTTCCTCGGCTGCAAGCCACACTGTTTTACTGCTGGTCTACTGCATCTCCAAACTCTTTTTTACCTATGCCAGCTGTAAGTGCCTTAAGCCTCCTTAAGTTCAGGCTCCAGGTATCACAAATTCTGCGTCCAGCGAATGAGAAATATTGTTAAGATGTCTGCCATAATGTTAATGTAATAGCCTTGCTATGCATGACTTAAGAATTCTGGGAGAGCATGAAGTGCAGGACTGGTTTTGGTGTGCCTTTCGTTTCCTTTGACCACACCAGTGCTTCTCTCCAGTTCCCTATCACAATTTCTTTTATCTCTCTGTTGCTGGAAAATCTCTGACCCTGAGAGCCATTTAGAGGCAGAGGCCTTGCTGAAAACAGCCTCCTTTACTGCATAGTCTTGATTTGCTCCCTGAAAACTATCTACTACTATGATACACTGAGGCTCATAGAAAGAAGAAAACATATCCAAGCCTGCAGCTGATGGCTGGCTCATAACATATAAAAAGAAAGGGAAAGGGATACACTAACACTGGATGGCTTTAATTCATACTTCCTAATTTTATGCTTGGTAAAACAAGGTACCTTTAATTTGAGATTTCAACTGTCATTCCTCGAGTTTGTTTGTTTCCCTTGTATTCTCAGAGGGCCCAGAGGAACCGTGCTGCTTGCCATTGTAGTGAAAACTTCCTGTGTAGGTGATGATCACCCGTCCAACCCCGGCCTCCGAGACTACGGCACATGCTGTTTCAGCTTGTTAGGGGATTAACAACTTTAGCTGAAAGCGTAATAAGTCTTTTATCCTTTAGGCACCAGCTATTACAGGGGTATGCACATCACGTTTGAACAGTGCTCTATCTGGCAGGATTGAAAAAGGAACAAAGGAGGAGTGCAGGACAGTTGAGGGGAGAGACCCCAGCAGCCTGGGACAGGGTGTATTGAGCCCTGGATGGTTTTGCTTTCTGACTGATTTGGCTGCTCTTGGGGTTGGTGCACAATCTGCAAAGGAGAGGGCTCTTCTTGGGTGGTGGCTCCTGGGGACCCTGCCTCTGTCTGCCTTTAACCATGCTGTATTTCCTTTTTATTGCACCTGCAAGCAGCACTCGGGAGCAAGGCACTAAATTTTGTATACCGTCTGGATGTCAGCGAGCATCACAAAGAGGGGGGTTGTATTCCAGTTAGGATGCTGTTTTGGCTTTGCAGATAATGCAAGCGGGACAGAATAGCTCCAGGTTTGTGTTGCTCATTTCAGCATGCTGAACTGGGTTAAAAAACATTTTTATTTTCACCTCATTTCTCAGAGAAAAAATCTTCCCTGTTATTATTTTCTCTCCCTCTCCAAGAGACTGTTTCATTTTGTTGAAAACAGACAGAAAAAAATCCTTTGTTTCTAAATTCTTGTTCCTCTAAACCTCATCCTGATTGTAAATCCAGGAGTAGCAGTGTAACAGGTTTTGGGCCAGGCTTTTAATACTGTAAGGTGGACAGAAACCTGTCTTAGATATTTTTGTTCAGTTTTTGACTTCACAAGAAATGTGTAATATTTCTATATTGGTAACATGTTAAATTTGTAATGCAGATCACCAGCATTATGCTTATGACATATTTCTGATATGTCCATCCTTGGATCCAACACTGACTTCAGTAGAAAGTTTCACCCTCCTGACTTTTGGCCGTCAGCATATTGTAAAAATACAACTTTCAGCAGCCCAAATGCTTCCCCATGTCTGCTGATCTCCTGAGTCCTGGATATTTGCTTGAAATATGATGGTCGAAGGACTCGTGTCAGAAAGCAGAGAGTGAGAGGGTGATGGGACAAGGTGAGGGGTGGCTGCAGCCATACGGGTGTCAGCGAAGTGCAAAGCAATACCACATGCCAGAAAATACTGCAACTACCTCTTGCATTTTGTATAAGCAATTTTCCAGTCTGTTGTCTTCTGTCAAATGCAATGTTCTGAGACATTTAAATAAAATAAATATTGCTGTTGAGTTATATTTAGAACCATGTGAAATTTGTCTAGTGAAACTCCCAGCCAGGCAAAACATGCCGGCTTTCAGGTTTCTGTACCACTCGAAGCTTCATCTGGGTTTGTCGAAGAGGTTGCTCATGAAATCTGATGGTGAAGGTGGCTGCTTTCCAGAGGAGGCTGGCAGAGGCTCTGCCTGCCACTGTGGATGCTGCCGGAAGGCTTGGGCAAACCAGGGCTGGGTCCAGGTGAGCCTCGGCAGAGAGTTGAGTTTCTCGCAGGTGGAAGGTCAAAAAAGCAAATGATGAGACAGGCTGCTAATGGAAATTGAAATGAAGGTTTGCATAAACCTCCCACCCCTGCTCATTGTAATCACTGAGCTCTCACATTTGCCTATCTTCCCAGACATGCATCGCTTATCTAATGAGGATGGGTGTTGGTGTAATGACTGCTAGCACATGTGGGGGCTGGCCAAGGCAAGGGTGCTGTGTGGAAATCCCTCCAGAGGTGGGGTGAGAGCCCACTGGGGTGGGGGCCGTGGTGGGGCCCTGGGGTGGGGTGGCCTGCTCCTGACTTGAGCACCCATCTCCCTCCCTCCCTCTCCTCTAGCCAGCACAGGGTTGCTCCCAGCACACCATCTCTGCCCTGGGGAGTCACCCTCACCCTAAAGTGCTCCCCAGGAGCACCATTTTGCCCCCTGCGATGCAGCTGGGTGGAGCACCCTGCTCAGCTCTAGCCCCTTTTTGACCCTCCTTGAGCATGGAGTGTTAGGTGTGTGCATCCCTCTGGCTTTAGGGAGGAGAGAAGGGAGGCTGGCAGCGCAACAGTTTGTAAGGCTGGGGCCACTGGTGCCACACAGGCTCCAGATGGTGCCACAGGGACTCCGGTGCACATTTCACTGCACTTTTCCCCCAATACTAACATGTAGTGAAATGGATTTTGATAAAGCAGCGGGCGATGTTCTCTCTCCCTTTTCCTTGTGAGATGGGGAGAGGAGGCTGAGCATACCTTTAAATCACTGTCCTTTTTCTTCATAAGGATCCCCCAAATAAATTCAAAATATACAAAGGCTTTATTGTAAAATTGACATTAGTGAGGAAGCAGGCATATTTGTTCATCACAGCGGTGGTTTAGCTGTGGAGGTTGTGTAATAAATTGAAATTTTAAACGGCATTTAAAATAATTGCATAAATTGTTGAACAGGTTGTTTTATTAATTTTTTTTACTCAATAGGACCCCTTTTTCATTCATTTAAAAGTTAACCTTGTTTGATAGCGTGCTAGGAAGTGGTACAGAAACCTTTATTCTTCCAGAGGACTGAATTCTTTTGTGAGATATGATAGACAAAGCTGGCATCCCTTGTAGAAGATATGTAAAGCCTGTCTCCAGACATTGTGACATTGCTACAGACAGAGTTTGTCATCCATAAATTTACAGCTTATTTCAGTCTATTCATAAATTGACTAAATTTTTTTTTGAAAGAAAAAAATATATATAGGTGTATAAAATACCCAGTTACAGGTTGTGTTCTATTTAGCCCTTGATTGAAACGTATTGCTCCTCAGTATCTTTTAGCTATGAAAATTATAATATGGAACAGAGATTAGAATGAAATTATCATGGCTAGAAGGCATTTACTCAGTGGTGGCAGCCACATAAACCTGAGCCCTGAGAATGATGATAATGCATTAGGTTCTGCATGCCCGATATTATTGCTGTACATTATGTATGTTTCATTTATACTATTTCGCACACACCAGCAACGCTGACAGATAGGTAATTACTCTCTGCGCCAATGAACACTTATCAGCCCCGCCGCTGTTTATTGCGGGGATGAAGTGCGCTTGTCAGTCAAGGTCACTTGTTTGTGTGTCCTTTTTAATAGTTCTTTCACAGTTGTTGAACTTTGCGGGCGCTTCTTATGGCAAGCCTTTGGCAGGCTGCTTTACTACATCGCCTGCCTTATTAAAGTAATTTGTATTTATGGCTTTAATTGATAAACAACCCAGTTGCAGGAAGCAGGACTGGAAGGAGGAAGGAGCATATTTTGCTGGTCAGCTGATCTGCAGGGATGGTGGGTCATGGATGACCTCAAAAGCAGCGTTTTGCAGAGACCCTCAGACCCTGCTGTGCCACCAGCATAAGCTGGTGAAATCTCTTGTGATAAAGATAAACATGAATTTAATGGTAATGGATACCAACACAATCTGCAGACTGCTGTAGGGCTACTGCTTGTGCTTTTTGGTAGAATATTTGCGAGTTCTGAACAGAGCTCTTATTGTTTGTACCCTCAGGACATGCATGTGAAAGACCAAGCCACTTTGTCTTCAAATCAGGGGTTTCTTTTCTGCAAGAAGCCTCACAGAAACTCCGTATTATTACATAAAGTATGCTTTCCAGGCAATGTGTGTGCCTCTAACATTTTTTTTTCTCTTCTTCAAACTAATAGTGTCAAAGATATTATGGCAAACCCACCATTTCTTTGGTTGTAAAGAAAAAATTCAGAAGCTTTCTCTTTTTTCTCTGTTTTTTCTTCTTCCTTCCTTCCTTCCTTCCTTCCTTCCTTCCTTCCTTCCTTCCTTACTTCCTTCCTTCCTTTTTCCTGCTGAAGCTTTATTAGAAAAAAACAGAATAACCTCTGGGATATAATAATTTATCCAGTCAAGATAACTGGAGCTATTTCCTTAAGCCTGTAATCACCCCGAGTTTGTGTGTTGTGAGATTTATACTGCAGTTCCTTATTACCAAAGAAACAGTTAAAAAGGATTTATGTAGTGTGTGCAGTGTGTGTGTCTGGAATTTCTGTGTGTTCCAAGTTCTGCACTCTGGTGCCTCCTTGGTCCTTTTAGTAGAGGACACTATTTTGAAGTGGAGACTGAACATTCAATTAAATGCAAATTTTATTCAGGCATTAAAGCAGAATCACATTCATTCATTAAACTCAAATGATGCTTTTATTTAGGAAAATATATCAGCACATGGTAGCACCACATGCTGCTTATAAATAACTATGGTGATCTGGTTGTGCAAAAGTATATAATTTCATTATTAAAGGATTTAAACTCCTTACAAAGTGCATGGTGTCCATGAATGTTTCACTTAATTTGATTACATCCATAGAAAAAGCATTTCACTTACATGGGTAGCAGTGGGTCTCCTGTCTTAGAGCACCGTTCTAATGCATTATGATCCCAATCTCACACTTGTAGGTTCTGCCTTGGCTGGATGTGTTTAGTATTTTGGGTACGTAAATGCAGATTTGAGCAATTCGATTTGTTTCTGAATCTAGCCTACCAAGCTTCCACATTTTCGAGCCACTTCCTTTTCTTAGTTCTTAGTTACCAGAGTGTTACAAAGAAAGGGGTTTGATCTCATGTAGATAGCATAGCATTAATTACCCTGACACTAATTAAACTGCATCAAACAAATACCACCGTGTTCCTCAGGGGGACAACAGAAGGCAGTTTAAAATAATTACTGGAGCTTCATGCATGTGTGAAGTTTTCATTACTCTTAGGACACAAGCAAAAGAGATTTGATATCATTAAAATTCCCCCCTTTAGTGTTTGCAAAAAAAATGACTAAAATTTGCTCGGAGCATATTGATGTCTAAATAGTAGTGATTTCAGTTCTTGAGAATAGTAACTTTTCTTTAAGAATTGTAAGCCTGTGAAGCAGGAACAGGTGTTCCAGTCCACATTCTGGTATGATTATGTATTAGCTTATGTTTGTCAGACCATTTCATTAACCACCCACTGCTATCACATATACATATACTTTGTTCTTTCTGAACCATGAAATGAAATGCATATATCTTCACTAATGCTTGCTATCAATGTAAATGAGAAAAGGAGGCTTATTACCAATCACTGCTGCTGTGAAGCACACACCTCTGTACAGTTACAGGTAATAAACATCTTTTTGTAAGTAGGAAGCAAGATATATTGAGTTCTGTGTACAGTAAGAAGCAGACGTGCCTTCCGCTGTACTCCGGTGTTAATAGATCGCAATTCCCAGCCGCGTACACATTCAACAGGATGTTAAACAGGTCCTCAAGCACCTTTCTGAACCAGAAGGTGCTATTCCTCTTCATGCTCATTTAGGTCTTGCAAATGTTTTGAAGCTAGCGAAACTCTTCTGGCCAGTGGTTAATGGGCATCTTCTCCAAGGAAAATTGGAGCATGTTTGCGCCAGTGAGCAAGTGCTAGTTTCCGGATCAGCTGTCGCTCCTGTCAGAGCCAGCAGTAGCTTTATAGGCCCTTTGAAAAAGTGGATGGAAGAATGATGTCCCTGCCTGGGGTGGGGGCTTGGACCAGACAGCCTTTGAAAGGTCCCTTCCAACCCGTCCCATTCCATACGGCTCCACTGTTGCCTTTTCCTGGTCTTGGGATGCCCCCACCAGAATGCCCACCAGAACGCTCAACGGAACCTGTGCCCCTGATAGATCGTGTATACAACTTATAGGCCTTGCAAATGAGCATATCTATCAAAGATTCCCCAATGAGAGACTTGAATGAATCCCCCATTCTGAGGAGTCTCCCCCCTGGATGGGCCTATCTTAGTTTACAGGATGTGTTCTAGAGAGGACCTTGGTGTCTGGGACTTTCTGGCCCTTAGACGCGAGGCTTCCAGGGTGTTTGGTCTCCTGGCTTAACGGGACACGGGGTATCAGACTGAGGGAATTACAAGTATTTGGGCTAAAAGCACTAAGGATATATAAAAGCTATATAAAAGGCTATATAAAGGGGTATATAAAAAGGCAAAAATCATCCTGGCATCACCACAAGCCAGAGACCGGCAAGCAAAGATGACACCGAGACACTAAAGGCGAACAATGCAGAGTTCCAAACTTGCTGCAAGTTCTGTACTTTGCTAATGCTCACTCGATCACGCGCCGCTTTCCATTTTCCAAGTTGATGAGTGTGTGTGCTTCGTACTTCCCAGTGCTCTAAAAGCCACTGAGCCCATTGTACAGCACCATTTGGCCTCTTGATTTCTTGAGGTCAGTACAGCGTTAGTAAACTTCTTTGAATTGAGTACTGATGGCAGGGGCCTATGGTGAAAGGTGTGTGAGACAGAAAGCGTTTCTAGATCTGCACTACTCGTAATCTCCTGGATGTGTGATTCTTTCTCAAAATTTGATTGTGTATCATTTGAATGTATATAGTTATGTGTCATAACCTGCTTATTTTCTGGAACCTTTGAGGAGCAATTTAAAGGATTTTTCTGTAATGGAAGGTCTGATTATGCTGATGGTGCTTCTTTTTTTTAAATTAAAGTATTGTCTTGATATTACTAAATCTGCTGCCTGCAATATAACATTGAATTAGGGTTGTGCAATTGACAGACTAAGTAGAGATGATCAAAACTGATTGGAGAGGAAATACAAAATTAATCCAGTTGTAGGATTCTGTGAACCCAACAAACACGCACGGCAGAATACTTTTATTTCTTTGGAGCCAGATGGTTTGTCCTATTTTAAGCTGATAGATTCTTCATGCATTTCTTTTGGATGTCATTGGTTTTAACTGCCAGACAGTATCTACTGTTAGAAGTTTCCTTATTCCTGGATTATTTAAAGAGTATTTTTGGCACATTCAAATGATCATACTGTACACCAAGTTAATTTTTCCTTACACTTAGCTCATACGTGAAAAAAGTGTTTATATAATGAAAAAAACCCTCTAAAATGAACAGTTCTTTTTTTCCTTCTTTTGACATGATGTTGACAGAAGTCGCTTTGATGTAGTTTAGAGTCATGAATTTTCTATCTGTTCTGTTTTTCCTGGGGCTCCATCTATTCAGACATCCTGATCTGTCATTTTGCAACACTTTGTGAAGTGCTTGACAGATAGCGGTTTTGACAAGTGCTGGACATCAGCAGCAATTCAGAATAAGCAGTGTATATTTCTCCAGGTAAAGTGACAAAACGTCTAAAAGCGTAAGAAGAACTGTACAGTCTTCAATCACATTTAATGTTACAAAGCAAGACTTTTTCTGCTTTCTCCATTTATTCTAGTAGCGTGCAGTGGCTCAGACTTGAGTATCTGCTGGAATTTTGGATTGATGACTTTCTCTTTTCCTTTTGTATTTCCTAGTACTTGACTAATTTCTTCAGTCGGATTAAAAAATGGAAGGGCTTGCTGAGACAGATCTAGAAAATTGAAGCACAGCTAAAGTTTCATGTAATAATAATTTCCAGGGTCTTCTGCTATTTGACAAAAGCAACATGTATGTGATCAATTATCTCTGCATTTGTTGTTGCTGCTTTGTTGGTTTTTGGGGGTTTTGTTTTGTAATGCCATTTTAATTCTACAAATAGAGCGTGTATGAAGAACATAATTTAGGAAAATCACCATTATGGATTAATTATTCTGTTTCCTATTCCACATCCTAAACCCTTTCTCGATGGTGGTTTATATTGTATCACCCACAGGTAATCATAGATTACATATTTACATGATGTAGTATATTGAAAATGTAAAACATTTCATATAATTATTCTGCATCTGTATTCACTCAAGAAACAGCTGTTGAAAGTTGAGGGGGATGCAAAATGGCACAGCCTGAAGATGTTCTTGTTCATTCAGCTAACTCCTTTTTGATGTGATACCTACTGGCAGGGTTGTGTGGTGAATTCAACTTCTTTGACAGCCATCAGCCCCACTGACCAGTAGTTTCAGTTTTTATAGTTAGGGGAAAGATGAGAAAAAATATTTCCATAATTTAGATTTTTTTTTTTCAGCTGCTGGATCGAAAGCCCCTGCCAACAGCTATCTAAATCAACACCATGCCAACATGTTCTGTAGTCCGAAGGTCACTCAAACATCTGGCCCCACAGTCTTGTTCTTTAAGGTTTGTCACTGGGCAGCATCTGTTTATAGATTCTTTCTCAACCTCTCTTTGATCACTTTGACAGCAAAAAGAAGCTTCTATCACCCTTGATGTGTTAAGATAAAAATATCAGGAACATCAGACCATTGTAAAATTTTGTGCAATTTCATATAATACTCTATCTGCATTTTTAGTTTCTTAAATTTGATTTTTTTTTTCTTGGCTGAGTTAGAGGGAATTATGTATTACTTTCTGCTGTTGAGATTAAAAAAAATATTGTCAGAGCTGCTATGTTCAGTGGGAATGTGAAAATGACTATACTAAGCAGGTCTTGCCCAGCTGAGCTTGGTCAGCATTAAAAAAAAAAAAGTTTGGAAAGTGAGCAGAGCCGGCATATTTAGCTCGGGTCTATTTTGAGTAACGTGTTAGATAACTCCCTTTACTATGTCCTGTGTACTCCTACAAAGAGCTACCTATTTCATAAAGGTTTGTATATGCTCTTATGTGTTTAGATACTTCTCCTATAAATAACTATTTGGGGATCTGGAAATATCATCACTTCCACATTTCCTTTTATTAACTTCCAGTTAATTTTTATGTCTGCTGTTTCCAAACAATTTGGAACTTCTTGCTTTTTTCTACATAAGAATAAATAAGTTCTATTTACCCTGGTCTTCTGCTTTAAAAAAAATATTTGGTAGTCTTTGACAATGTTAGAATGATCATATTGATGAACACCACTGAAGTCTGGTTTGTACCACAATGGAAAAGATCTTAGGTTACATGTCTTATGGAATCTTTTGGTCCTATCCTCAGCAAAGACACTTTGTTTGATGTGTAACCTAGGGACAGACACAATTGTAATCTAAACGCATCAAATTATGGATATGTGAAATTAATTTTTTGTTGATGTACCTCCAGAGTTTGTGGCAAGTGATGCAGACAGCCCTAGAGGCCTTTGTTACTCCAGAGAACTGCTACAGCTTGGTATCAGTTATTCAGACTTATTCATCTTCAGCAGAGGGAGGTCTCTTCATGAGAACCTTATTAAATGTTCACATGAAGGCCATAGTCCTGCACATCTGCCATGAGTGGTCACCTCGGTTCTGTAATGGTGGGTTTATGGATCTATATAGAGATATATAGATGGGTATATCCATCTGTTAGATAGAAATGGGCTTCAAATTCATTTTGTCTTGGCTAATGACAGCCAATAGGTCACTAAAATTTTTGACCATTATCAGCCAAGAAAATAACCATATGTAGAAATCATCGGCAGACAGATCTTACTTGGGCTCTGTCTAGCTTTATGAAATGATACGGGAATGTTTATCTTGAGTGGCCCAAGTGAGGGGGCTCCATCCCCACTGTTCTCTGAGGTGTAACCATCCTGGGCCTTGGGAGCATGGAGCAGTCTCCTCTCAACTGCTGGTAGTGTAGCAAGGAAGGGACACCTGAGCAGTGAGGGGTGGTACTGCTGGCAGACTGGAGCTTTAGTTGAAAACTCTGTTGTCCCCAAGAATACAGGAAAGTCATAAAGGTTCTTAGTGGAGAAGCTAAGTTTGCACCCAACACAGAGAAGAAATCCAAAAAGCAGGTATGGCCTCCTTCCCCACCAGAGCACCCCACCTCAGAGGTGCTCAGAATGAAGAAGGTAGAACTTAATCCTTACTAAATCATGTCCAGTAGCTGTGAGGGGCAAGATGACATGGCCACTTGATGAGATTTCTAGCTGTATGAAAGAAGGGAAAGGTCAGTGTTCAGAGATATTTTTGGGAAGAAGTGACATTTTGTTATAATCTAATATGCAAAGAAGGCCAAGTCTAAGACTGTAGATCTGAAATATACAGAGGGTAGGCGCTTCCATAGTAACTGTGAAAGAGATGTAGGCTTTGAATTTAAATTCCAGCTAGCACATTTAATAGTGTACGAACTGTTTTGGATAGATACTTCAGAGTAATTCTGACCAGGATCTTGCTTTTTATTAGAGCAGTCTTGCGAAATGGGTCCATTGCACAATCCTACAGTTCTCCTATCTCTTACTTCATGTCATGATGCTTTCTTTGCAGTGCCTGTGTAATCTTTCAAGTTCATTTGAAAGTATGAGCCGTACTCCTTTTCATGTGCCTTACTGCTTTTAACTGTACGTTGCTCAATCCCCATCATCCTTCCTCCTGTAGCTCTCCTTTCTTTGTAGCAATACGTTATCTATTCTCTTTGTCTGCTTTTAAAAAAGCTTATTGTTGAAGATCTGAATTAGTGAAAGCAAGCCTTACAGACAGGATTTGACTCAGGAAATATCTTAGCTGAAGGAGATGATGTAAGAAAGCAAAGACTGTTCAGTGGGAATTCTGCCTCATAAACTCTTTTAGAACAGCTGCAGATGGTGTCACCTGCAAGAATCAGAAGGTTCATCCTGTGCTAACATCAGAGAGATTTAGGCACTTTCTGAGAAAAAGAATCCAGGTTTGCACAAGAGAAACATTGCTGTGCCTTCTGAGGTGAGCTGTGGAGAGTCATTCTTGGAGGTGGTGCAGGTTTGAGCAGTGGGAAGGCTACAGGTTAGTGCTAATTGGACCGAAAGATGGTATTAGGTGAAAGAGTCTTTATATAACCCACAATTGCTTAGGTTTAAGATGAACGAGTAAATAATTGCACAGAATCTGTTCAGGAATACAAAAACCTGAAAGAAAGAGGTAAATTCAGTTCCTTGTGTAAGGTTCAAATAGGGTTAAAACTTCAGTCAAAACTTGAGCTGATGAAGTAAAAAGCTAGATAGGAATGCGTTTATATAAACAATAACATTGTGAGCAGTGCAGTAAGCACACACATGAAAGCAGCATAGTTTCAGCACCAGGGCTGCAAGATGAGACCTCTGCTTCACTAGTTGCAAAAAGGCTTATATTGGCTTGTACTTTTTTATCTGGTATTTCTCTTTCACAAGTAGATTTTAAACAATGTATTAATACAGAATGAGCAATCTTTTGGTCTGGGAGTATATATGGATGAAGGCTGTATTCTCTTATGTCTGCTTCTGGCTTTCTTCCTCCACTCCCCAAATCAGAAGTGTGTTTTATTAATATTTCATGTTTGTCGTTTTAGGTTTAAAGGTAAGAATGGTCAAGGTGAGACTGACAGCTCCCATAGCTGGATTTCCTGTTGACTCTAGGGCCAGCAGCAGGTGTGTGGCAGGAGAAGTATGCACAGACACATGCCTTTTGCCTCTTGCAGTTTCTGTGAATCAGAGACTCAGGTTTTCTGGCCTATGAGCAGTATTTTTATATTTTAAATTTTCCATTGATGGATTTTACTGCGTGGTTAATACTTCAAACTTAGTTTCTACAGTCGTTTCCGCAGGTACCCTGCCAGGCTCTAGTTAAAGGACAGCTCTTTAAAAACTATGAGATCTGGACCTGCTTGGTTAAGATACTGCTGCCTTGTTCCCTGGGGTTCAGCATTTTTCTTTCTCTTGTTTTCTGCCTTCCGGGGTCTTTGGATGACTTCTAAATCTATTCCTTTCTTTTTTCAGCTTGATGTTCCCCTTTGTTTTGTTCTTGATCCTGTTCTCCCTTCTCCCTGTCCTTTTACCTTCTTCCCTCTCCCAGAAGTTACCTCAGGCAGCTGAGCCCGGTTGGCTGGCTGGGAATGTCTGCTGTGCTCTCACCAGTGGAGATGGGACTCACTGGCTGAGCACAGGGTGTTGCAGGCGCACCTTGGACAGAGCCAGTGCAGCCACCAAGTGTGTCCCTGTGGATATAACGGACCAAGGATGTTCTGGTGCTTAGAAAACAGGCATTTTAGTGGGATTATCAGCTCCATTTTTGAGTCAAGAAGTGCTTCTAATTACGAATCATGGGCCTTTAATGTGTCAGTTATGTCTTTAAAATGAGATGCTGGCATTGTTCTGTGTTGTCTGGGAGCACAACTGGTTTAAAGCCCCTAGGAAGACATCCCTGACTCGCTGGCTGCAAGGCAGATTTGATCTGATGGCTGATGTTTGTTTTCTGTGGTGAAACTTCCCACAGATAATATTGAAGGCTGAAGAGCCTTTCCAAGGCAGACTGGAATATTTTATGTAAATAAGAAAGCAGAATGATTTTGGTGCAAGAAAGCACGTTACAGAAGCTATAGGTATTTTGCCGCATTTCTTGCACAGTGTTTATGCCACTTGTGATTAAAAATGAGATAATCCCAGCAATTTGAGAAAGTCTTATATGATTAATATCCATTTCCTAGTTGCTTGCTGCAGTGAAAGATAATTAATTGTAAAGACATTTTTAGAAGCAGTGCAATAATCTTCTCTAACCAAAAGCAAATGTTTAAAAAGTAAGAAAATTGATAATGCAATTAATTATGTGGATACAATAATCTAACCTCCTTGGTAGAAATTTGGTGCCTAGGGACAGTATTAGCCACACATTAAATTGAAATGAACAATAACATTCTCTTTATCATTGCAGTCTAGGACATGGCAGATGTAACATAACTGCAGCCCTACAGAGTTGCCTAGGTTGAGATTTCAGAGCAGTTCTTGAAAATGCAGATCTATTCACAGAAGATCTTTGTCTAGATACCCTAAAAGGTTGTTTCAGATGGAGATTTTAAGACTTACCCTAAATGTATTCAAAGGCTTTGCATATAAAATGCTTCCAAATGCTTCCAAATTTCACAGGTGGATTTGTATCTAGATGATGGGTTAATGATGCTGTGTCCACCTGTTTTTGAGCTTTAACCTGTGTTTTAAATACATTAGCTCCACAGGTAAACATTCACTAAATGTGGATTTTTGTTAATTGTAAACATTATATTTCAAACTTAGCCATATTATTTCCAAAACAAATCTTAATGAAGGAAGCAATAAGCATAAACACTTATTTTTAAAATGCTAATGTACAAGAAAATAAATAAAAGATATTGTTGATAGTATATATGGAGAATAATAGAGAGTTACTGCAGGCTGTTGTGCTGAATGTTTTTTTGAAGGACTGTAAACTCTTAACCAGTTGGGTATATGGTTATAATTTACCTACAATATTTTCCTAATATTACAGATGGCAGTAGAAGCTCAAGATTAAATTACTTGTCTGGTATTCAATTAGACTTCAACAGGTTGCTTATAATATAACAAGAAAATGAGCATTTAAAGTCATATGAGTTGCCACAGTAAAATGATAATGTACAAGTAGGTAAAATACAGCACTGATAGTAAGGAAAATGTCGGTAATTGAATTAGCTCTGTATAGGTGTGTGTAATAATGTGTTATTTGTAATATGGATGTATGCTTTGTTGTTTCTTCGTTATAAAGGAGAGAGGTCAACATGAGCTTTTTTAGGAAAAATAAAGAAACTTAATGTATCTGTGCAAGTAGTGGAAAAAAAGTTGAAATCATGAAATATAGAGGGATAAAAAGAAGTTTTCGTGTTTGAGTTCGTGTTGGCTGTTTTATTTGTATCTATATATACATAGACATACATTTCTGTAATCTTTAGCAGTCTCTACAGCAAACCACGAAGTGCCTGATGTGTGATTCTCATTTCTATGGAGAATCAATGTGCTGTTCAGAGGAGCAGCACAATGTGCCAGGTGGTGTCCTGTTGTTGGGATGCAGAGCAGCAGAGGCTCAGAAGCTGAAGACAATATAAAGGAGTGGAGATTTATGAAATAGTCGCTCTGTAAGAATTTTGCTGTACAAGTTTGAACTTGATACCTGATTTCTGCTGCCTTCCAGCTGACTTTACCTTGGGGCATGCCCAGTATCTCCTGAGCTCTGCCTCTACCTAGGAGAAATAATTGCAGGAGTTCCTGTGGGTTTCAGCAGGTATTGCTCAAGGGCAGCTGTGATTCTTCTTGTTATAAATGGGGTCCAAACTAAAAAAGGGGTAATTTTTTACCCAAATTTACTTATTTGGAAATTAGCGGGTTAGGTAAATGACATCAAGCTTGTTCTTCGTTTGTATTTCTGGTCTGTATGTGGCCTGGCCCTGGGCTTGAGTCAAGATGACTTGAGCTAACAGAGCTGTAGCAAGACTTGGCATGTGAGCAGAGTTCGTGTTGCAGACGGTGCTGTCCGTCAGTTCCATCAGGAGGTCGTCACCTGCAGCAGGCAGTTCAGAGGTGGCTACATTTCATTTCATTTTATTTTCCATATAAACACACTTGGAGCAAGAACTCTTGAGGCTACGCAAGCATCAAATCACACGAAAATAAAACTAAAACAACTCCCCCCCCAAAACAAAACAAAACCCCACAAAGGAAGAAACAACCCGCCCCATCCAAATAACAAAAATTGATCTTTGGACATGCAGATCCGTAATCTGTAAATAGCTACACACTTAATTCTGCAGTGTGGTTTGAATTAAGCATTTGCTTGTAATCTGCAGGGTTTGCAGCCCTGTATTGCATAGTTCTTAAATTTGTTGCTGGCATGGTGAGACCACGGTAGTCTCATGTACGTGTCCTGAATTATATAATACTACTGAGCACCCTTTCTAATTTTCTTAATGCTGTGAGTCATTCAGCTTCTGGGCATTAGTTAAGTTGTTACATAGATGATTTCCCTCATAATTATAGAGAGTTTTGCTGCCTTGTTTTTCTCTTTTTCTTTGGCAAACAGGATTGTTTCAGTAGTGGTAATAGAGTTGCCTGTTGCTATTGTGAGTTTAGCCAGCTGTGAAGCTGCACTTATGTTTGTTATTACCCTGCACTTCGTTATGAAATGCAGCCTATTAATTATTTCACTAAAATATAGCTGCTGGACCTGTGGGACATTCCACATTCTCCTGTTGCTTTACATTTCCATTCATTTTAATGGCAGTTCAGGCAGTTTCTTTATGTTTATATGTAATTCCCCTTGGCTGTCGCTGCCTGCTCCTTCTAGATACTTCAGTCAATATTTTCCACTGTTGATGAAATTCATGTTTCTGCTCCGGAGCTGTCATTGTAACTCCCAATCCCTTATTTCCTCCTCAGTGCTGTAGTTGAATATTGAGACATACAGGGGTGGAGGTCAGGGGTACAACACTTCTGATTCACTGTAGAGCATCTTTCCAGAATAATACCCATTTTTAAGCACTAAAACGTTTGACCTGTAACCCTCCTTGGTTGCTGCATTTGACTTAATAGCTCCATTTTTTTTCCCCTTTGGCTCTGTTTGGTATTGCAGTGGACTTGTTGGGAAGTTAATAGCTATCACGACAATTTTTATTTTCTAAATGAAACAATGCCCCCTGGTGCTCTAGGATTCGAGAGGTCTGATTTTACAGTCAAAATAAAAATAAAACCAAATAAAATCTTTTCAGACAGATACTTACTGTTCCTAAATCTGCCAGCTACCACTCAAATGCTGTCACTGTCACTCACAGGGGATGGGGAAGAACACTTGTCAGCACTGAGCAACAAAGAGAAGTCACAAGGAGAGTAACGGGGAATAAAAGCAAATTACAAAAGAGACATGTCCATTAGGCAGGGTAAAAGCAAATTACAGAAGAGAAAAATAAAATGAAAGAGTTAAGATAAGAAATAGTCTAATGAAAGAACAGTTGAAGAAAAGTAAAATTAAAACTGTCTACTTAATGAAATGTTAAATCTAGATAGTGATGGAGAAGAAGCAATAATATTAAAAAATGGAAGTACTTTTTTATACAAAGATTTAATTTAATAAAGGTATTACAGAAGAAAAGGACAAAGAGGGTAAGTGTGAAAAATATGCAATGAAGAGCATTAAATTAAAATGTCAAATATAAAAAGGAAGAGAATATGGAAGGTATATATAAGTGCATGAATGCTACAGGAATTAGTAGAATAAATGTAGTTGGATATTTTCTGTGCCTAACAAAACAGATTATTGATGCAGAAATTTAATCCAAAGTACCATCAGAGTTAAAATGTAAGCAAAGCTGATAAGCAATGAAATGAAACAGTTGATCTCTCTTCAGCTGGGCTTGTCGCTAGCATTCGATTCCGTAAAAATTAAGATGCTAAACTACAAAATTGTTCTTGATGGGCATGGCACGCATGGGAACCACAAGAATGTTGCTTGTCCTGGTTGCAGACAGCAAACTCCAGCACAGCATGCCTTCCCGCAGCCTTGCAGCTGACGGGCGCCTCAGCTTTGGAAGACCAATCAATAGAGCAGAGACTGCCATAAATCACCGTCTCAGATGGAGTGCAGGGCTATGAACACTACCAGAGCTATCTATAAAGCCAAAACAGACACAAAAAACCCCCCAACAAATAAAGGCAGAAGAAAGGCAGAGGAAACCACCCCTTGCTGCAGCTGCAAGATGTGTAAACAACCCGCACTCGCAGGTTTTTTTCAGTCAGAGGCAAGGATAAAATAGCACAGCTCAGAAGCAGGGATGACTGAAATGGCTTTAAGGTAGCTTTATGTTCCCACAGTCCTGGAGCAGCAATGAGTCAGTCAAGTCCCTCACTGCAAGTTAGAATAGCCTGAAGGCTGCTCTAAATCATTCTGGCTGCCAGTGACCCTGCAACAGCAGAGAGGGGTTGCTGGGGCATAGCAAAGTCTTGGCTGCACTTCTCTTCCTTTGGCCATGTCCTCTAGCCCGTCCAGAGGAGCTGTTGGGAGGGGGGTGAGGGGGTGTCAGGGGAGAAGAAGAAAAGGAAAAGCACGGAAATGGCCGTGATGCCTGTTCTGCTGGAAGACCCCTGCTTCTGTTGTGGCTGGCAGAGATCCAGTGGCTGGCTGTGGTCGGAACTGATCCCAGCACAGGCAAGAAGAATTCTGTGGTTGGGCCGTGGCCAGGTGCAGTGGTAGGGTTTGGTTTTATTAATCTGATTTTCAAAGTCATTTTTTGAGAGTTCTTCAGATTATATAGAGTCCCTTTTCCCTGGGAATCCCATCTGTTAGTGAGTAGTTCGTAGGTCCTACACATGTGCCAGTGTTCATATTCTGTGACCACCGTGGTCACTTTTGTATCAGTGTTTAGGAGATATTATTTCTACCCAGTACTATCTGGCCGAGCAATAGCAGTGTTTAAGTTAATACTGCCATGTGGATTTATACCGTTGAGTGTAGCTCATGATTTTAATTTTGTTTTTATTTACCTGCTCTTATAAACTAAAAACATTTCCCAATTTGTGAGAAAAACATGAGGCTGTGATTCAATTTGCTTACTTCTTTTTTTTTTTTTAAAGAGGAATATTCTAAATAATATTAAGAACAAATAACAGCAAATAATAATCCTAACTCCAGATATTTGCATTTTGTATTGTGATGGTTTGTTGCTGTTGTCAGTCACCTCTGAATGATCCTATGTGTGATGGAAGCTGCAGTTAAGAGTGTAATTTGTTTCCAAACTCTTCTGTAAAAATCTCAATCTTACTACTTCAGTGTGAGCAAAATGTTTGTGGCTTAAAAGAAGACCATGACCTTCTTAAAAGAAGACCTTCCCAAGACAAAGGGCATACATTCTGAAACCTTCCCTTTCTCTCACTAAACAGTGAACAGCCCAGCCTTACTAGAGGTTAGTCAGAATTGAAACTTACCAAACTGATTAGTCACAGCAGGTTATTGAGTGGACTGTTAGAGGAGATCCTGCAGCAGAGGAAAAATTATTATCCCTTTTAATAATTCCTTAAAAGCATTCCCAAAACTTTGTTTTCAGTCAACCGGGTATTTCATGATGTGCAACAGAAATACAGTGATGTTTTGAAGTACTGAGCAAAACCATTGGTCTTATGAGTAGTAGACATCTCCATAAGTTATGCAGAGACATATTCTTCACCTGCACATGTACTGTGCAAAGGTTTTAGCTTGTTCTTGCAGATCTATTTCAGCAAAAGTGTGAGGAGCTACCTTCCCCACTGACTAAACCTCCATGAAGGTCGAAGGTCATGGGCATCCCATTCACTGCCTGCGACAAAAGGATACGATCCCTTGATGAGCAAATGGTAGAAGAATGGTAGTTTGTACCCACAGGTGTGGTGTGCATCTGAGGGAGCACAGAAGCTATAATTGAATGTAATGCCGTTGATACGATAGCTTATCGTGTCTTGGCTTTTTCTGATAATTTAGAACAGAAATTTTTTAAGAGAAAAAGGAAATATGTATGTGTTGGTTGGATGTGTGTCAACACTGGTTGACACAGTCAGCAGCTGAAGACTAAATCTTCAGGGTGTAAATTCTTTTAGCTCAGTTGATGCCAGGAGAGCTGTGTCAGACTGCAGTACTTTAAGCTCTGTCCTGAGGACACCCAGTACTGTCAGCAGGAACTGCATACATGGAATCAGTAGAGTTCCTTAGAAAGGATTCAGTGCTTTCCTGCCAGGAGCTCAGCACCAGTAGTGGTCTTGAAGACCTAGTGCTGCCAGAAGAGACACATAACCTCTGCTGCCTTTGATCACAACTGAGGGGAAAATTGCTCTGTGTTATCTTAGAGTCTGAAAACTGCTAACATCCCAAAATATTGTAGATCATCTGACTCTGTGGGATTTCCCTGTTGCTGTTCTCTTCTCCCTGGCCTTTTTAGGTAGGAAAGATTGCAGCAATTCGTGCTGGTGTGTGGGAGATGGTTTCAGAGTTACCTGTGACAATCCAAACACAAAGACCTACCTACAATGGTGAGCATTTCATCCCATCCACAGTACTGTCTTAAAAGAGCCTACTGAGTAGGTACCTCAGATTTAGCAGCAGGATGGAGCTGAAATCATGTCCTGACATGCAAGCATTTTGGATTATTTAATAACTTAATTTTCCCTTGAGGATTGATAGCTTAGTCTGTCATTTATTTGTTTGATATTTTATGATCTGATGATTTCTCCTCACATATTTTAGTCAGGCATATTATGTATCACTGTTGCTTTATGTTTTCTATTACTGGGAATTAATTTTTCACAGAGTATCTTCATTTAATTATATAATACAATCACATGTGCATTTGCATGAATAGGAAGAATCTGTTCTAATTTAGCCATTATATATTATGCTATCTTGGGTTTTCCAGTAAAAATTCCCAAGTTTTTTGTTTTAGCATAACAATAGTCATATTCATTGCTTCTTACATTTTAACAAAAGCACTCAGATGCCAGTTCATAGATTGACATAATCAGCTTTGTCTCTTAATTAGAAAAGAGAATAAAGCTGTTTAGGGGTGTCAATAAAATGACAGATGCATCATTAACAGAAGGCTACATTGGATCAGAGTGGTGCAAATAGTTGGAATTGGAATGTTAAAATTTTTTACTGGTAACCTTTTGTTTCTAATTTTCATTTTCTTGGGATTTTTTCAATTGAAAAATAGCAAAGGTACATAATATATATATATGGAACAGTTATTGGTGATGGAGACCTCAAGTTTATAATTAGAGTAGAGCTATAGCTAGGAAAACTTACTACTCAGGATTTCTGCCTACCCTCAAAACAAAATTCAGCATGGCCAATGCACCCTTTGGCCAAGCCTTTGATGCACTCCTCATCACCCCTATGATGTCACCAGTTGTTTATGAGCAATGGGATAGCATGTGGATTCGAAATTCAGGACCGACCCTATGCCTGACTTCTTGGTGCAGCACAGGGTATGGAATCTTTCCACAATTAGTCTGAACATTCAGTTTAGCATTGGCTTCAGTGAGTCCATATTTCTCCAGCAGTTTATGATGCTGTTGATACCCACATATCCTTTGGAATAAAGGAAGTTTTTACACTGTACTTGTAAGACACAATAGCTTTCAGTCAGACAAACAAAAATTGCAGAATCTGACAAAATTGCAAATGTTTGAACACTCGGACAGTGGGAATGCATGTTTTGGGATTCAGGCATACAGATGGAAATAAGATTGCATGCTGCACCTATGATCTGTCAGAGGTGGCTCATCCCAGCAGGGTCTGATGTCCAGGGCATTCACAAGACCCAGCATCTCATATCAGCTTTACTGACAACCTGAGATGGAGGATTTTCAGATTTCCTACTGATCCAACTGTCTTCTGGCAAGCAGTGTTGAGGTCCTTCCTAGGAAGAAATCGGCACTGTTTTGTCTATTTCGCACCAGTCATGTGATGCAATTTGGGGTGCAAATGGTCTGGCTGCTAGGTCACATAGCAAGACATGTGAGGGTCCATCTCTGAACCACCCACACCTACAGCCTTCTGTGCTAGATGGGTGCTGGGCAGCCAGTCTTGAAACCTTTTCAGCAAGGGGAAGGATGAATGGGTGAGTCACCAGTCTGTAGTTCTGAGTTTGCATCCGTGGATTAATGTGGATGAGGTGTTGTAAATCCTAGTCTCCTTCTCTGTCTGCATCCACATTCTTTTTGTTAGAACCTCTAAAGCTCATTATCTCTCCAACAGAAGTGTTTTAAACTTTCAAGATTTCATGACGTTTCTACACCTCTGTGAATTTTGTGTCCCGTGTGTAGACAGCTGCCTCATCTGCTGTTTGGGAATCAGCATTTAATTATGTGGGGCTCCAAAACAGTTGTAATGGTACCCAGTTGAAGTAGCTGGTTGAAAAATATTGAACACTTCATTAATAAAATTTCTAATTTTCAAATTAGAATGGGACAGGGGTGAGCAGGTTGAGGAGCATGAGGGAGTGAGATAGACAGACAGACAGACAGACTACTGGAATCTCATCCTGTCTTCCCCGAGACAGGCCCAGCAGACAACAGCCCATATGATATGGAGGATTCCCTGTCCACTCTGAACACAGGGACTGAACTAAACATAGTGACTTACAGGATAGGGAGCAATGGGGGTAAGTTCCTGCCCAGTGCAGCAGGAACAGCACCTGTGTGACCGCCCCACCTCCTCAGGTGCCTGGCGTAACAGGGGGGAGGCTCTGTGAGTGTGACTGGACAACAGTGAGGACGAGGGTGCATCGAGCATGGAGGTGTTGTCAAGGTTGTCAGCCTCTGTCAAAAGCACTTCCAGACAGAAAGAAGACAGGTCATTGTCGTAGGAAACTCTCTTCTGATGGGAACAGAAGGCCCAACATGCAGACTGGACACACCTATTCAGGAAGTCTGCTGCCTCCTGGGGCCCAGCTTAAAGATGTGAAGAGAAGCCTTCCCACCCTTTTATGGCCTTCAGATTATCATCCACTATTGCTTTTTCAGGTGGCAGCCTGAAAGTCTCAACAAAAAGTCTGAGGGCAGTCAAGAGAGACCTCAGGGCTTAGGACGACTGGCTAAAGGATCAGGTACACAAGTAGTGTTCTTCTCTATTGGCAGGGAATGTTGGGGGAAAAACAGGAAGAGCCAGCAGATCAATACCTGGTTTCACCCTTTTTTTCATCATGGGTTGGCTGAGTTTTGGGCTCTTGTATTTAGTTTGCAGGAAAGACATGGAGGCACTGGAGCGTGTCCAGAGAAGGGCAACGAAGCTGGTGAAGGTTCTGGAGCACAAGTCCTATGAGGAGAGGCTGAAGGAGCTGAGGTGGTTTAACCTGGAGAAAAGGAGTCTCAGGAATGACCTAATCGGTCTCTACAATTCCTTGAAAGGAGGTTGTAGCAAGGTGGGAGTCAGTCTATTCTCCCTAGTAACAATAGGTAGGACAAGAGGAAATGGCCTCAAGTTGCACAAGGGAGGTACAGATTGGATGTCAGGAAAATTTCTTTATCAAAAGGGCAGTCAAGCATTGGAACAGGCTGCCCAGAAAAGTGGTTGAGTCACAGTCCCTGGAAGTACTTGTGTAGAAGTGACACTTGGGGGCATGGTTTAGTGGTGGACTTGTCAGTGCTAGGGCAGTGGTTGGACTTGATGATCTTAGAGGTCTTTTCCAGCCTAAATTGCTCCATTATTCTATGAAAGGACTCAGTTGGACGGTATCTGGTTTTGAAAAAAGAAAATAAAAAGATAATAAATTTTCGTAAATAGCCAAGTCTTGGGTTCTTCAGAAAGACGATCCTTTATAACCAAAATATTATTTTGTGCAGGAAATAACTTGGGAAAAAAATGAACCAAGCATTCATTTGCAATGCTAATGTCTCTGATTACAGTCCCCAAGTTGACATTTGCTCACTTTAATTAAAAAAATTGAGAATTTTATTTCTATTTTCTACTCCATATTTCATAGCAGAGGGATTTAAAACATGTTCAGACCTACAGTGTCCCAGTTACTGTTCCATCTTATGATCTTCAGTTAATAATATTTTACTTTCTGTGACTGCAGAATGAAAATGTATTCTTGATTTACCTAAAACTGGAATTAGTTAGTTTGCCTAAAACTGGCAAGGATTACATTTGAGAGAACTCACACAAATACAAGGCTGGAAGCTTCATTTAGGTTTAACCCTTATGCCCTTGAACACAATAGAGTTTACATAAATATTTAAGAAGGGCAGCCACAGACCAATTAAAGGAATATATTTTCCAAGCATCAAACCATTGTTTTCAGGCAGTGCACTGATGCTCTTAAATTAATACATATTAAATCTGTTATGGGCTTAGCAGAGTTTTAGGCTCAGGAGAGGGAAAAGCAGATGAGAGCACCCCAGGGGGAGGTCGGGCAGAGATTGCCTGTGAGACGCACGACCCACCGCCCAGCTCACAGCATCTGTGTGGCTGAGGGTGGCTGCAGGCTGCTCTGCAAATCTGCCCGAGGAGGACAGGGCACCACCATCCCTCTTGTTAAGTCCTTAAGTCCTTCTCAGCATCCTTGGAAAAGCTGTGGGCAAGCTGAGAAGGCTGTGACTGGCTTCATTTTGATATTTGCTAAATAAAATTGAGGAGCAGCTGTTTTGTGGGAAATATATTTAAGGGCTTTTTTTTTTTTTAACTTTAAAAATAAAAATGTTTTCAGATACTTCAGAATTCCCCTCATAATGAGAGATCTAGTTTCAGGCTAGTCCTACCCAAGATTGCTCAGTAAAAGACTGCACTTTTCATATCCACTCACTTCAGACCCCAGAGTCCATCAGATTGCTGTTTCATAGTGTGTAGTATGAATTGTAGAAAGGTGCTGCTCATATGTACATTTATGTGAAAAGTATCACTACCCAGACCTAGGAAAATAAATTTGCAAGTAATCGGATTTGTTGCTCCCTAATTGTGGCAGCTTGGTAAGTCCAATATGGACTATGAGAAAGTCTGATCTGAAAAAGACCCATATGCTCTTGAATGCAGGGGCAGAGCCAGAGCAGGCCTCAGGGTGAGAGGAGGGAAAGGTACAAGTGAAATGAAAAACAGAGATGAGAAGTTTTGGAAGAAGAGTGAAGAAGCACATCTAGGAAGGAGGGGGAAAAAGGAGAGACTTGTTGCAGCTAGTGAAAAGCCAAAGATAAAGAGTGCAGATTGCAGCGTGCTTTCTGCTGAAATAGATCACCTGCAGTTTCTGCTGAGAGAAGTAAAATCAGTTCAGATGGAAAAACTGAGATGTTAATCTAGGCTGGTGGCAGAAAGAGATGAAGCAGGAGAGAATGGATGTTTGTGGCGAATCCCGTTATAAGACTGTTTCTCTTAACATGTGCAATAGACTTGTAGCACTGGAAGGAAAAGAGGGAAAAGAAGTATCTGGAAAGCAAATATGAATAGCTGAATAATCTTTGAAAGAGAAGAAGACCTACTAATACTGTGTTCATCTTACAGACTTTAAAGCTTTTGAAACGTTCACCTAAGTACAGTATTCAAATGCTGTTTTCCTGTGATATATGCCTTACTGGCATGTAACGGTAACAGGATTAGTTACCTTCTCTCATTATATCAACTTCAAGTTTTATTTGCAAATAAGTGAGCTAAATAAGGTACCTGGGGCATTTTTGTGTGTAGCCAACTGTTGAGACTATACTTTGGAATTTTTCAATACGTTTTTGAGCAAAATATGTCCTGACTGTTAATTCTGTAATACGATTCGTGAAATGTCTGACATCTGAAGCTCATGGGGGAGAGGAGGGAAATTGCTTGCAGATCGCCATGTGCTTCTGTGCTTCCGCTTGGGGAATGTATGGCCATAACTGTGGGAGTCAAGAAATTGTTAATTAAAAATCTTCTTAGCTGTATTGCATCTTTTTTTTTTTCAAGATAAAATGCAAAATCTTTTCTTCTTCTAAAGCTATGCACATAGAGAGTTTTAGGCAGAGTAAGTGGCCCCGTTTTTCTAGTTAATTACCTCAATAAATCAGGAGTGGGTTGCTGGTGTTTGAAAATTCTGTGCATGGCAGACAGAGTGAGGGAGAGAGCGGCTCTCTGCAGTGTTCTGTTGCTGGTCTGTAATGGTATATAATGCACTCAGGTCAGAAGGGTGGTACTGATAAAATGCCATCATGGCTGTAACATCAGAAGCTTACTGGGGAAAAAAAAATATTACCATTAAAAAACCCCAAGATACTACAATAAAACCGTTTGTGTCGCAACATATAAAGTGTTTGTGTTACTGCTTCCAAAAAAAAAAAAAATTGCAGCACCACTCGGTTTTTCCAATGATGTGATCTTTGTTTGCATAAATGCAGGTGTGTGTGCATATAGAAGTCAGTGTGCTTATATACACATAATCTGTGTTGATAGATACCTGTGTACATACACACACATGCATCCTGAATGAATTGTATTTGCTTCTTGAAAATGGCTAATACTCCCTGAAAGGGGAAATGGAGAGAGGAAGTGATTTTATCGGTGCTAGTTGCTCTCACAACTGAGGTTGAATTTTGCAGTGAACAATGTGGACATGCACTGTAGAAAGGCTATTTCTGTCTCTGCCTAAGACAGGAGACAGCAGATGGGTGTGGGGAGACAGGGGAGCACCGTGGGGAAGCTGGACAAGACTCTCCAAAAGCCTTACTCGTTCTCTATGCCAGTGCGGAGTGTCCGTGGTTCACAGTGGTGGCTGTGGTGGTCAGGATTCAAGGAGGAGTTTGACTGAGGATGAACTGGAAGTGAAAGCGGGTGGACAATACCTGGACTAAGAACATACTGCAGGAGGTGAGAGCAGAGGCTCCCCGGATCTGAACAGGAGCTTGGTTTGAAAAGAAAGTTGGCAGTGGGTGGGCCAAGGGACCGAATGGTGGTGGCAGGTCCATGGAGGCATCCCAAGAGGGATAGGCAGCCAGGGTGGAAATATGCAGAGGAATCAAGGCCAGGAGAAAAACTGTTTTTATCTGAGTGGGTCAGAAAAACTGGTATCAAAAAACAAATGTGAGAAGAGACAAGACAGAATTAGGGGAAATCTAGGGGAATCATCATCTTGGCTACCTAAGTGAGCAATTCTAATCTCTCTGTATCATTAATAAAGACCAATACTTCCAAAAAGCTCCTTTTCTCTCTGAGAACTTAAAAGATGTCTGGTTAACCAGGATTCCAAACTTCTGGATGGCTCAGTTATAGTAAATGAAGTGTCTATTTTCATTACCCTTTTTGTTCTAATGATCATCCTGCCTTATTTAGCATTTGTGCAGTTTTATAGAAAACAATACTTGATTTTTACAATCATTATTTTTTTACTTCTGAAATTATATACTGCATTCTCAAAGAAAACACTGTTGCTGCATACAGAAGCAGCAATGTCTTTCCATCTAGCATTCTCCTCTCTTTCCTTGTTACCAGGGTTTTTAAAATGTGATAATGTCCCACCACTGTTTCTGAGATTTCCTGAATTTATTTGTTTGCTCTTTATTACGTAAGGAATGATTTCTGCCTGTTTGAATATATTTCTGTGGGGAGTGCTGACATTCTTATCCACACTTCACTTGTCACTTCCAGGCCAGACGGTTAATATGATTTCCTACTATGAGCTACTTACTGCGTACAGTTTTAACATGTGTTGCAGCAAAGCAGTTTATTGAAGTGCAGAAATGACTTATGAAAGAGAGGGATATCAGACAAAAGTCATGGGGTTCTCTTTGGTAAAGTCATGAATACGTGCAGCATAAATACATTCCTAATAGGAGTAAAAGGAAATACAGGTGGACTTCATATTCTGATCCCATCCTTCTCACATGAATACGAGGGGGAAAAGTGTTTATGTTTGTGGATAATACATAAAGAGGAGTGTCTGTGAGCCTGCAAAGGAGGGATTAACATTCCAAATGGTGAACTGGAAAACACAGAGGACTAATCAACAGCATCTGGACAGGAGCACAATCTTTTCTCTGGGAAAAGGCTGAGGGCTGTAATGGTTCCCAAGGTGGATTTTTATCAACACGGTGGTGATTTTGCACAGAAAGCTGAAGTTGTGCTGGGAGGCAAAGGGTGTCACCCTTGAGATGGAATAGGTAATTGCATTGCTGTGCTCAGTGCAGGACATTGCCATAGAAGAAAGGTGTGGGTTAATGTTAGAAAATCAAGAAAGAAGTGACACAAGTATGTAGAGGTCTAGAAAATAGCTATGAGGAAATACTGGAAGAAATTGAGGTTGTTTAACCTAAAGAAAGACTAAATGAGAACGTAGTAAGTACCTTTAAATACATTAAGTATTCCTGCAGAAGTGAAGGGAATCATTTATTCTCTTATCCTTTGCAGACAGAATGAGAAGTAGTGGGCTTGAGGTACAACATGAAGATAAAGGTTAGATGTGAGGAGAAAGAGATTGCTTGGGGAGGCTGTAGAGACTCTGTTACTGAATATCTTCAAGAAGGGCATAGAAAAATATAAGGAAAATACCAGTGCACAGGGGTACCTGGGGTACAAGGTATGAAATAAGTAACCTCTTCTCATCTCTTCTTAGCCTATTTTTCTTTGATTAAAGCTGAATTAAGAAAGGAAAAGTCCTGGGCTGGACAAATAACCTCAAACGTAACATGTAATAGAATAACCTTGGGCTTGATCACGGAAAGTGTTGAGTAGTTGTGGCTGCTCTCACTGCCCTCAGCCAGAGCAGAAGCAAAGTGGGATTGCAAAACGAAGGCTGTGAGCACTAAATTTGTATTAATTTTTAATGCCGATGAATTATTGTCGCATTGGCTGGGCCTTGTCTTCACCACGACTCCTATCCTGGCTGTTATGAAAATTTGCATTACATTTGGTAATGTAAAGTTTCTCAGAATTTTCAGCCTCTAATAAAACCTGAGCCACAAGCTCTTATTTGGTGTGTTTCCATTTTAAAACTGTTCAAATTATTTTCCCACAATGGCATTTACTTGCCTTTTGGCTTTTTAGGCAATGTCCCAACTGGTAACTACAAGTAGAGGTAGAATTTATAGATATGTCCTTCAACACGTTTTGAAGTGTGAATAATTGTTATGTACAATGTCAGCGTACAGTTCTTGAGATAATTTAGCCTAAACTGCAAAGGAATAAGATTTCTTGGAGAGTGATATTTCAGAGTTACTGAATGAGTTATTGAGTCTTGGTATTTTTTGGATATTTGGAGATTACCTAAATGAAGTTACTAGAAGAGACAGAAAAGAAGATGTTCCTGTGGTGAATGGATTACAGCCCAAGTTGGAGAGCTTAGCAACAAAACCTCGCATGGTTTTAAAGGAGAAAAAATGTATTTTTATTAAAAATCCCGGAAGTTTTTGACATGAAAAACTTTCAACAAAAGGATTGCATTTTTCTGTGAAAAAAAAATCACTATAAAAATTCACTGGTTGGTTGATTTGCTTTTGTCAGCATTTCTCCCAGTTTGTCTCGCATTACCACTAGAGTCTGTTTTGCTGTACTGCTCTTTTTGGGAGCGCAGATAGACTCTTCTCTCCCTGTTGTGCTCAAAAGCGTATTCACTACTTTTTCCTGAGTCTTTCTCCTTTTCTTTTACCAGTGATCTTTATCCTGATGAAGAAGAGATGGTTACCAGTACCGCAGCATGAAATCACTTTACCTAGGCATAAGTATAGGCAGTGGCAGTATGAGGTTTTTTCTATCCAGGACTCTCACTTCTTCATTGAGTCAATCCATGTCTCTCTCACGATGATGCATCCATTTTCTCCCCACAAACCTGAAAGCAGTGATCAGATAGGAGCAATGTCTTTACCTCCACAGGAAGTGTGTAAGCTGAGAATTCAAGAGTAGAAGACTGTATATTGCTAAAACTCTCATCTGGCTTGTTGTGCAGGGAATGCTTTTTCATACTGCATGTATTCAAGCTGGAAAATTTCAGGTTCCAGGAGATCACTGAGTCAGATAATTTAGGTGAGGATTTAAGACACACATAATTTTATAAATGTGAAATATTGCATTGTGGCCAAATATTTGAAAGAAAATTTTATTTTCTCTCCTCATAGATGTAAAACACCTATAAGCAGGTCTGGGGGGAAACTGCTAAATTAAAAAAAAAAAAAATAGGAAGATAGACTCACTGGCTTTCTCCTGTCCTAAGTTTCCTGTGTTCTCTCTCTCATAATACAAGAAGACATTCTAGACACCACATTTCTGGGGATTACCTTTCTTGGGGTTGAAGCCTTTGGCCTCATTCTTTTCCTCACAGTTAGAGTGTTCATAAGCCCCTGGAAAGACACTGTCTGTCATGTCTTGTTGCTTAAATATTGTGATCGAGCCTGTGAATAATCTCTAACTGCTTTGACATGTTCATAATAGCTTTTGTTCTACTCTGTACCAATCCATTTCCATTCCTTAAAGTCCCCTGACATGGTGTGTTCCAGCTTGGGCATGGTATGTGATGGTTTGTCCGGAGATACTATGGAAAAATCCGAGCACTACCTTTAGCTTTTGTGGATGGTAACGATGGTTTGGAAAGTGAAAATGACCCCTCTGTGGCAAGTGATGTTGTTAGACCTTTTTCTCCTCAGCTTGCGGGTTGTTTTCCGCCTTTGGTGAAAGTTGTTGTGAAAAGCGGTCAGCTGAACCGGCGTTACCCTGCCGAGTGATGTGTTCGTGTCGGGCTTCTTCAGCTGTGCTGTGTGCAGTGAAGGCTGCGTTAACACCAGATGCCAATCATACACCACCAGTGGATTTGCAAGATTATAGGACAGGAAAAAAGATGAAGGTTAAGCATGGGGCACAATAGAGATTACTTATGGTAATGAATTGTATAATTTTTCTAGACAGATCTGGATTAATGTTTATCCCAGGCAAGAGATTACTGTATGTCTGATTCTAGTTGTAAACAGACATTATTAAACAGAAGGTTTATGTTCATGAAATGTGACTATGGGTGTTAAAGCACTTATGATTTATTATGTGCAAAAAGAAAAATTAACCTGTTCATCTGCTATAGTACAAGATGCGCTGTGGGTTTTTGCATAATTTGAAAGGCATCTGCTCCTTTGGAATACAAATAACCAGTGAGATGAGAAAGATTCTCCTCTCATTTACACAGGTCCAATGCCTCACAGTGCAGTGATGTTGAAATGGTGTAACCAAGAAAAGAATAGTCTTGTGTGCTTTTCTAAAGCAATAATATTTCTTTGAGAGATTATGTTGGCAAAGTCTGTTTGCTTGTGAATCTTTAGGGTATTTTCTTTATAACTAAAAAAAAAAAAAAGTAATTTTTAGAGACCTTTACAAATGACCTTATTGGGGTTTCCGAAATAATTCCCTTTTACTACATGAAAACATTATGTTTAGAGACATTAAATTTAGTCATTTTTTTTTAGTTTAATATTTCTCAAAATACTTATGTTGAAGCCCATTTTTCTCCTGCTTTTTTGCATCACTGCTGCTTAGCATAAGTGAGACACAGATACAGCTTCCATATTTTTTAGTATTGCCTTACCTCAGTAGCTAAATAGTCACACCTGAGTCAGTGCCTTCTGTGTTTTAGGTGAGCTGAAAAAGATTCCCTTGAGGAAACTGTAAGCCAACTCCCAAACTTTGCTTTTATTGGTGAAGTAGATGTTTCAACTCTATTACTTGCTAACAAGGAAGTATCTTTTCTCTGTGAAAGCAAAGAAAAATTGCAGTTATCAAAATCTGTTCGTTCTATTTATGGGCCGTATTTGTAGCCAGCTGATTTTTGCATAATGCCATTTGAAATTATCCATTTAACAATGATGGATGATACAACTGTGTTGCTCTCCCTCCACTTGGTAACTGATCCGTCTACTTATAGATTGCATTGGACATGTTGCTGATGCTTTATTTGTAAAATTCACTCACATATGTGAGAAATTTGTTCGTTAAGTCTTACTGACTTCACAGAGGCTTCTCAGACAAGTAAAGATATTCCTCTGTATAAGCAGAACCGGCCCAATATGTGGAGTGAAAAGACCTGGGAATATTGTGAGGTTTGTTAAGTGAATTAATGTGAAAGCAGTTAGACTAGACCTGAATAAAATGTAAGACATTCTGACTCCTTCAATTAAAAAAGTTGCAGTCCTAAATTTCCATCAAAACGCCTCGTAGTGCTCTTTTACATTTCTTAGCTACATTTTGCATTTGGTACAACAATATATATTTGTCATGAGAAAAATATAACTTTAATGCTTGTAATATCTTGCCTAATTATCAAATTTTACAACTTCTGTGAAGTGTGAGTCCAGAGTTAAAGTTCATGAGCAAATTAATTAAGCAGTAAAAGTTTCTGTGGGCTTTGTTAATGGTGCCATTTAGTATCCGAAGTTGACGAAGACTGCAGGAGATACCCGGGGTGCAGGTGAGAGTCCCTCAGGAAATGGGATTAGCTGCACTGCTCTGCTTGAAAGTTTGTGCAGAGAAGCACTGGATTTGGGGAGGCACTGAAATACAAGCGCCACTCTTTTCTTCGCCGTGTGTTAGCAGACATCGATAAGTCGTGGAGATGACCTCCATCTTCCAAAGAGACAGAAAGCTAGAAATGAAGACACATTTCTGTTATCAGTCTGCTGTGGGTCGTAAGTTGAACTGGTGTTATATTTTCCTCTGAAAGCCGCGTAGCCTTGACACAGTGTTTAACAGTGTTAAGCTTATTGCTGCTGAGC
Source organism: Mohoua ochrocephala (assembly GCA_013398855.1). NCBI lineage: Eukaryota > Metazoa > Chordata > Aves > Passeriformes > Acanthizidae > Mohoua > Mohoua ochrocephala. The sequence continues at coordinate 80,661 of VZTA01024605.1, forward strand.
TAAACATGTCTGAAGTGAACGATGACCCTCACGTCTTTGCGATAGCAAAATGTCTCCCTGATGTGATCCCGAAGACTTGGAGCATTAAGTTAATTTTCCCCTGGATTTCTGAGCTGCCTTCTTTTTACCCGGCGGAGAGCTTGTGAAGAATACAGCTTCTGACCGAATGACAGAACATGGAGGGTGAAATTAGATGCATTCAATTAGAAGATGACAAAAAGCCTATCTAAATATTTGTCAGGATGCTACTTACAGGACATAGTGTCCAGCCGGGGAAGTGAAAGGCAGACACTCTCGGGACTTAATAGTCTGGGGGGGAAAAAATGGGTAAATCATCCAGATTCTTTACGGGCTTGGAAGGGATAATTGAGGGTATCAAGTTGGCTGCTATGTTTCCAGGGCTAGTGATCCCTCTCATGTAATCTCAGATTAGTTCTTTGCTTTTATTCACTTAATACAGAATTAAACATTACAAGTTTTCTGGACCACTTGAGTAAATAATGTTGTTATTTGACCACTAGAGGATGATTAATGCAGTGGTTTCTGGGAGGTATTGAAGAAAGAGGGGCTCCACCTTCTCCTCAACGTAAAAAACACACCGCAAAACAACCAAACAAAACCCCAAAGCCACAAAACTTGAGGAAATTAAAAAGGCACAGCAAACTCTTGGCTGTGAGACTGACGGACAAGAAGATTTACTGGTTTTCCAGAGGACAAAAGGATGTTCTTGGAAACCAAAATTTGAAATTAGTAGTCAGTTACACAGAAAGAGATCAAAATATGCAGCTTGATTTAGCCACATCTGTTAATCTGTAAGTTAAATTTATAACAACTTTTTTAAAGTAAGTGAGCAAATCTCTGGCTTGTATTTTTGTGCTCAAAAAGTTTAAATTATGAAAGTAAAATAAAAAGTAAATACAGCATACCATGGTTTATGTTTTTTTCATTTGTATGACAGCAGTTCAAGGGAGAATGTGACTATGATAGGGTTAATCCAGCTACATAAAAATCCATGCTGTGTATGATAGTAGTAAAGCTTGTGATCCCTTGATCTTTGATTAGATCCAAGCTAGTAAATATCTTGTGTTTAATCAGAATGAGTTGTTCTGCATGTAGTATAAGTCACCTTCACAGATGGGATGTAGCAGCAGAGTTGTTCGCGAATATTTGTTTTAATCCCTTCCAGAACAAGCACACTTTATGTTTCTTTGTTGTAAATCAGATTCAAGCAACTAAAGACCAGCATGAAGGAAAGATATTTACTTGCAGTCAGGAGTAGGACAGTGTGGGGAGCTTTTTTCCTTTTAAAGAAAAATGTAACTTAGTAGGTTCTTAAAAGGTATTTTATACTATTCCGTAAAGATACTAACGCACCGTGGCTGCTTTTTTAGACCGGGATGCAAACATCAGTACCTGAAATTTCTTCTTAAACTGTCATACGCATTCCTCTCTTAGACTATAAATACGAAGAGACTAAGATTTATTGCGGTTAATGTTCAGCCTGTATTATTATCCTATATTTTAAAGATATTTAGTTAGAATGGCTGTTCTCTTTGCTGGTAAGCTGAAATTACTAAAACGTTATCTGTAAGGATACTTGTTTTGTGTGGTGTGTCGGCGTCCTATTTACCTAAATCTGTCATAATTGCCTTCCAATCCATCTTCCTCTGACATGCCAAATATTGAAAATGAGATAACTCTTTGCTGGGAGATTTTCTACCGAATGTCATTTTTCTGTGTTCATAACTTGATGGCAATAACTGGACGACCTGTAGTTAAATGCATCTCAATTTCTCTCACTTACTTTTCCTAATCACCACACGGAGCCTTCAGTGCTCAGAGGTGTGATTAGATTTAACCTGCCATCATATCTGAAGAACTTTCTGTACAACATATTATACATTGCAGGAATTATATGTGTAAATGGTGGGTCTAAGTCTAATATATAAATAGATATAAAGATGAGTTGCTCTCATGCCAAAGTTAACTCCTGTTTATTTTTTTTTTCCTGTTTTTAACAGAAAGACTGGAGAGCCCCCACTAATAAATGGCTGGATTCCTTACCTTGGGAAAGCTTTGATTTTTAGAAAAGACGCTTACAAATTCTTACTGGATCAGCAAAAGAAATTTGGAGATATTTTCACTGTACATATTGCTGGTGAGAAATATTTTAGTATATATCTTGATTTTTTTTCCCTCAGTGAAGTTAAATACTAATCCAAATGTTTAGTTTAGAATCTTCCTTACCCAAAACATTTTTCTCTAGCATAGACCTATAAAAACCCATCAGATTTACATGTACTGTAAGCGTAATAATTATCCATAAAATATCACTATCAACGTGTGGATTTATTTACGTCTATAAGTATATATGTATTTTGACAGATTTTGTAGGTATGTACTGTATGAACATAGATTTTGCCAGCACATTTAATTGCGTATTGTTGGGCTTTTTCCTAAAGAAGGGAGAACTAACATCATCTTGACACTGCACAGAAAAATATCAGATTAAATTTAGAAAACACTTAAGGAAAAAAGTGCAGAATTTGTTCTCACACATTTTACAACTGGTTGACAGGAACACAAGGGAATGAATGACACGTTGACTCAGTGATACAATCGGGACTGGAACACAGAAACTTCCCATTGCCAGCCTCTTACTCTGGTCACGCTTGCCGAAAATAACAATATAATAAAGTATGATATAACGTTGCTGCTTCCTTTATTTATAACTGTATTACTAAGCTAGATTGAATACAAACATTTGAGTGATTTCACATAGACACTTAGCTGTGGAAGAAAAACATAGAATAAAACTAGAATCCTGAATGAAAGTTAAATATATGAATTTATATCTATCTATCTATCTATCTCTCTATCTATCTATCTATCTATCCTTAGAGATCTACTTTTTACTAAAGTCAGTATAAAATCCAGTATTTTCTTGTGTTCAGAAAGGCAAGCCCTTATTAATAAAGGTGGATGTAATCATCTTCTGCACCTTTATATGCTGATATCCTTGTTCAAATGATCAACTTTAGTCTATCTAATTTTTAGTTATTCCTGTAGTTTTAGGGAGTTTGAAACAAAAATGTAAAGTGTAAAGGATAAAGATTGCTTTGTAATTCCAAGGCAGTAGAATTAGCTTTATATTTCCATATAAGCAATATTTTGCAATGCAAATAATTTTTTTCTTCAAATGTCAGTTAATTTAATTGCAAGCCGAGGGTTTAATTAATAAAATTTTTCTTCCTTTTAAAAAAATCTATCCTTTTGTTCCTTTAGAAGAGAATTTTTACTGTATAAAATATGTGATTTTTTAAAAAATCATTCAGGATGTTATTTTGGAAACTGGTATGATCAGATTTTTTTTGCAACTTGAAAGCGAGTTGGGCACAGTACAACACCAACTTTTGTTGAAATACAGTCTTTTTTATTGTTAATGTGAATTCACATGATAATACAGTTTTGACTGCTTACAAATACAGATTAATAACTATAATTCAGATATTATCTTAGTACATTCATAAAACCAGATACAGTCATACTTCAGAATCTTAAAAGCATTTATTCAAATATTTGTTTATTTTGCCTCTTTATTATTTTATGCAAGACTGTGTTTAGAAATTTGTGTGTTTAAGCAATCTATGAGTGTAGTTTCAGAAATTTCTATTTGCATGATAAAGCAAATTCCATCTCAGATAATCCCCCTGTGTTCAAGTGTTTTGAGCCAAGCTTCCCTTGGTAAAGACTGAGGTAAATGGAGTTAGTTCTGGATATCACTTCAGTCGTGTGCAGGGAAATGTTTGATTTTGTGAATTCGTCATAACAGAGACACCACTTTAAGTTCTCTTTTTCGGTATAAAATTGCTGACCGTCAGGACTTCATTAAGGAGAAATAGTTTGTCATCCGCAAGTCCGGGAAGAAAGCAAAGCTAGTTAGTACCTCCTGTCGTGTCCTGATCCGAAGGCAGTCAGGATTTCTCTCTGTCGTACTGATTTGACAAAGATGATGTTTCTGTGCTCGGCAAACATAGCGTAGCCAGCTGTATGTGGACTATCATTACTTTACCCCCCTGGTGGATGTCTAAAGGTCCTGTCAAAAAATTCTATCAATATATATTGTTCTAATTATTGGTTCTCAAACTAGTTCATTTGGAAAATGTGGAACGATGCTTGGAGTTTCTGGCGTTGCCCCGTACTGGTAATGCGATTTTGCTGATTGTACTTTCCCATGTGATGAGCAAATGATTGTCATCCCTAAAAGTCGCAAGGGACATGGATGTCATCTTAATAAAGAAATTAAAAAGCACATCTTTCTATGAGAAACAATGTAAATTCCTGACCTGTCGCAGAAAATAGTTCTCTAATTGGTTTTGTGTGGTGGTGCAGCAGAATCGTTTTCCCCAAACGTCATGCCAGCGCAGCACCACTGTACATCATTGTCAGCAGTTCAGCAGAATCTCCCTAATAAGAGGACGATTACGTAAATGCGATAGTCTTGGGAGAAAAAAAAAAAAAAAGGAACAGAAAAGAAAAGAATAAGGAGGGGAAAGAGAGGGAGAGAGTCTGTGGCATTGAGATGATCATACTTCCCCAAGCCTCTCTGCTTGCTAAGGGTCAGCAGCATAGGCAGACGGCTAGGTAAGAACTTAAAGAGCTTGAAACAGTTTTGTCATTGTTTCTTGGGATTAAACTTTGTGTCCTTTTCCTCTCAAGTTGATAGGAGTGATAATGAACCCTGCAACATTCTCTCTGAGACTAACTCACCTTTTAATAAAATAATCTTAGTGGTTTTTACTAAGCACATTTGCGTTTTCAAATACTGCTGCTAAGTCATTCTTTTCTTTAAAGCATGATACACCTACAGTAACATATCACATTTTTCTCTCTTAGGCAAAAGGTAATTTACGTTAACTCCTTACCAGGCTGAAGCCTGCTGCAAGCATTACTGAAATAACATCCATCATTAGATGCCATCTGAAATGCTTGTCTTTCATCATTAGCATTAAAAAGCTCCAGAATGCATTATTAGAGTAATTTCTTAACTATCATACAAATACTGGCTTCTGTGCTCAGATTTACCAAAGTTGACAATTTTCATATTTTCCACATCAATCTTCTATTTCTAGGAGACTGTAGAAACTAAATGGAGATAACCAGGCTATTTGCAGCATGGGTGTAATGCCGACTGAAGGATTGGATAGTGGAGTATGAATTCTCTGTAGACATCAAAAAAAATATATCAGAGGGTTTTTTGTGGAAACAAGGATACCTCCCTTGTTTTGACTTGTTTCTACTGCATTAAATAAAATAGC
>VZTA01024605.1:85999-110949 GCA_013398855.1 Mohoua ochrocephala
TTAAATTTTTGTAAAAAACAAAAAAAAAAAAAAACAGAGGGTTTTTTGCGGAAACAAGGATACCTCTCTTGTTTTGACTTGTTTCTACTGCATTAAATAAAATAGCTCAGTGACTTAAACTATTCGGAATTGGAGTGTGACATTTCTGTGTGTACATGTCTACTTAGTTTTTGGTGTTGAAGGGTTTTTTTACAAACTAGCAGGGAAAGGCTTAGTCTCAAGTGGTTTCTGTATAAATACCTTCAATATTAAAGGCTAGCTGATTTCTGGAGATTGTAGTATGCCTCCATTTTTGGCTGATTTGGCATTACCTTTTCTAGTACTCTGATGGAAACTCATGAGTATCAAGATTTTGGATTGATTTCAGAAAAGGTTACTTTCCAAAGATAGTCTTGGCATCAGCTGCAGTGGAAGGGCATGGGAGTAGAGGGGAAAGCTGCATTTTAAAATAGCAAATAATAACTGAAAACTTTAGGAAAGGTTTTAATATATTGGTCTGTGACACCACCAGGGACAATCAGTGGGAAGCACCCTCACTGGGGACGACGACAGGATTTAAAAAGCAAAACTAAGGACCATATTGGCCCTTAAAAAATTTAAAATCATAACTTGAGGTGAGAAAGTTTGTTCCACTTCGGATGTTTGCTGTTCAGGGTGTAGAGGAGGTGTTGGGGCACGGTTTTGTAATTAGCAATCTGTTCCTGTATGGAAGAGACTGGGGTAAGCAGTGTAGCCATGTAGTGCATCTGTGTGCAGGGATGACTGTAATTGTTAAAGGTTCCCATACCCACTCTCACAACTTTCTAACTGCCATTAATTAGCCCTAGGTTTTAGTACTTTTATAATTAAGAGATCTAAAATCAGATTCTCGATGGCATACGTAAACAAGCTGCCTTTGTTATAGAGGGGTTCCACTTTTCTGATTATCTAGACCTTTACTAAATGCAGCAACAAGAAATATTTTGGTTTATGTGTTTATATATGTTGTTGGCTTGCAGTGATGTGGTCTGAAGCCTGAATTGATTCTACAAAAATGAATTATATTTTGATACATACTTACTTTTTGCTACCAGGAACCTGATGAGAATAATAAAAGCAGGATCTGTAATATTCTTTTTCTCAGGGACTTTTTTTTCAAAGTGTGTGCTAGTGTTGAGTGAGTTTTGATTTAAAATTATTACTAAAATAGTTTGTTTGTCTGAAAACTCATTTGCTGAAAATCATTTTCTTACTTAAAAATGATAAGAATTGATGTGCGTTTGCTAAGTGTCTGATTAAAGATCACAAAGAAACTCATATTTTGCATCAGAAATAAGCAGATGGTGGACAGATGGTTTAAATTAATATTAATTAAAAATCTTAACTTAAATTGTTTACCCTGTAAATGCAAAGTTAAGAAGCCAGCTTTCATCTTTAGGGTTAATAACACTTCAAATCTATTTATTAAAAATTGCTCCAATGGGCATTCTTTCCAGGCTTTGATCACAAAGATGGTAGCCTCAATAAAGAGCATGAAGGTGGGTGAAAGCTGGAAAGAGAGAGTAGTTTTAGGACTCTTTAACAAAGATCCTGCAGAGGTCAAGACTAAAAATTCCTGTTAGCCTCTCTAGTCTAGAAGGAGAGAAATGGTCAAAAAAGGGGACTGAGAATTCTGGATCTCTCTTTCCTGCTGGTTTCTCAATATACTTACTCTTTAAAATTAAATTTACAGCTATGGTTGATTATGATACAGTAAAACAAAATCCATGAGTATCTTAAAAACCTTCACACGCTGTTGACAAAAACCAAAAAAGGGTCAAATTCTATCTTGATATATCCCTTACGTTTCCTTACTGGTTCGCTGGGATTGCAGTTGATGTAATTGGGAGGGAAATTATGGCAGCTGGTAATTGTAGAGAAAGTCCAGAGTGTACCCAACTACCGTAGAGCACTGTGTGTATATAAATCAGAATATGAAATAACTATGATAATTCAAATATCACTATATGGTAACCATGGATACTTGACATTTTTAGTGGTAGTGACTACTTTATCTCTGGACATCTGTCACAGAGCCAAATTTGGTCCTCAGTTAAGCATGTAGTGTTCCCATTAAAATCAAAGGAGATTTGTCCCTTTAGTGAGACAGAATTAGACTGTAAGTGCTGGAAGCTTTGCTCTTTCCCTGAGTTTGTAACTGGGATATTTCACAGAGGAAGCGTACGTTTTAATAGGTACCCTTTTTCCCTAATGCACCTCTTCATTCAAGGTAAGAATCAGGAACTCTAAATTTAGAATCATCTATAAAGAGCTAAGATTTAATTGAGCTTTGGGAGTGTTAGCATTTTGATTCATGGTAGTTCGTCCGAAAGCTTTTCTTCAGCAGTTGACTTGAAGTTTAGGGAGAAATTGCAGGGTTTCTCTGGCAGGGACAAATGTGAAAAAGCATCTGACTTGATGCAACCCTGTCCCTCTGTACAAGGACCTGAAGGTATCGCTGTGTCACCTCATTAAGCAGCCTGGGAAGGGGAGGAGGTTGGTGGTGCACTCTGACACAGTGGATGCTGTGGGACAGCGTGCACCCCAAAGTGGAACCCCTGCTAGAAATGGTGCCTGCTGCATTGCAAGCTATGACTTCACGTTCATAACCTGAGGTAGTCGTGTAATGTAAGCACATTCTTAACAAAGAGTTAGCAAAGCTTCAGGGAAACAGAACCAGATGTGAGAGGAGCTTTAAATGTTGGGGGTTTGCAGCATACGGCTAAAGCCGTCACTGACAGGTTATGAGTCCCTGTGTCATCAGCTTGGAAAAAAGCTGCCTAGGTGGCATGTTTTCCACTCCAGCCCCTGTCATTCACTTTCCTCTCTGCAGGTGAAATGTGTGTGTTTCTCTCTTTCTGCTCCAAATGTTGCTGAGACTCCACATTGTATTTTCAGGAATTAGACCAGAGTAGTAAATGATTTATTTCAGAGCACCACAATTGCAGAGATCACACACAACTGTTGACACAAACAGTAGCTCCGTCTACATGAAAATGGCTTCATGGAGGTTTTAGAAGAGTCTGCAAAGTGTACACAGGTGGAATCTGCACCGTGACAAAGAAAATCTAAGTAAAATTTGTTTAATCTTTTTTTTTTCTTTTTTTCTTTGCAGATTTATTCACTTATCTTTGCTTTGGAGTTTTTTTTTCTCCGTGTTTTTTTCACAACTTGGGTTTATTTTCAGTTATTGCTTCTGGAAGAGTCACCAGATTATAAATGTGCACGTGTCTCTTATTATTTTCTTTTCTTCTATTCAGGTAGATATATCACCTTTATCATGGACCCATTTCAATATGTCTATGTCATCCGAAATAGCAAGCAACTTGAATTTCATGAATTCGCTAATAAAATGGCATCCAAAACTTTTGACTACCCAGCCTTGTCAAAAGGAAAATTCCCTGAACTCAAGGAAAACCTGCACAGAATCTACCAGTATCTACAAGGCAAGCCTTTGGATATCATTTCTGACCACATGATGAAAAATCTCCAGGATATATTTGAATGGAAATGCTCACAAGCAACAGATTGGGAAACAGAAAAAATGTACAAATTCTGCTGCTCTGTAATGTTTGAAGCCAGTTTTGTAACACTATATGGAAGAGTTCCTGCTGCAGATGGCCACAAAGTTATTAGTGAAATCAGAGACAAATTTATCAAGTTTGATGCCAGCTTTCCCTATTTAGCTGCAAACATACCAATTGAGTTGCTAGGAGCTACCAAGAAGGTTCGGAAGGAGCTTATACATCATTTTTTACTTCAGAACATGACAAAATGGCTGGGAGGGTCAAAAGTGGTCCAAGCCAGACAAGATATATTTGAGAAATATGAGCTGCTTGGAGATTATGACAAAGCAGGTAGGAAACTTATGAATGATTGCTTGTCTAAAATAAAATAATTTACTATAGACCTTTGAAATAAAAAGGCAAAATGGCGACCTTGAAATTTTTTTATGTTCTTTCTAATTGGCTAATGATAAAATGTTTTACTCTGAAACAACCCTCTATGATAATTGATTTTTTTTTTTTGTGCTGAGGTGGTAAAACAAGATACTTAATGGTGATAATGAGAAAGATTATAACTGAGCTGCATTTCCTCCCCTTATTCCCCCCACCCCCCCGACATTACATTTCAAACTATTCTCATTAAGCAGAAAATTAGACTTCAGAAGCCTATTGGTCCTCATTAGCATTCACTGATCCTTGGCTGGGTCTGTGTCCTAACATCTTTTAATTAGCACACTGCAAATCTAATCAGTGTAATAAACGCTATTAATCTTCCTTTTCACTTATTTTCTCCCAGCACATCATTTTGCCTTCCTGTGGGCCTCTGTGGGAAACACGATTCCAGCTACATTCTGGGCCATGTATTATCTTCTGCGGCACCCAGAAGCTCTTGCAGCGGTGCGTGACGAGATTGACCATTTGCTGCAGTCAACAGGTCAAAAGAGAGGGCCCACGTATAACATCCACCTCACCAGAGAACAATTGGACAACCTGGTCTACCTAGGTAATTTATTTTTATCTGTTAGGAAGAGAAGAGGGGCTCTCCCGGCAAACTCGGTTTATCACTCATTTCTGTTTACTGAGAAGGTGGAGGACACAGCTGCCTAATTGACATAATAACACCCATTTACATCAATTATAAATTATGTAGTTTATAGCTGTAGATACTCTCATTGCATGTAAACATTAAAGCCTAGGTAATTAACTATGCAAGGTATGCAAAAGGCTAAATCGAAGCTTTGCAATTATTTGAAAAAAGTTGATGCCTATTAAGTTGTTTGATTCTGAGCATCTGCCGAAGTGTTAATGCATTTCAAATACTTCTGTATGGTACTGCCAAGAAAGACCCTTTTCTGAAATTAAAGTGGGATAGTGTATTTAAACCACAAATGTATTTTTTTTGCGAGCAATTTCTTTCTTTCTCTCTTTAACAAAACAAAGAAGGCTTCTAGAGCAGGCTTCTGTCAGGCAACGCCTCCAAATAAAATATATGAGAAGATAAAAATTTGCAGAGTAGAAACGGTGTTTTCAATACTTTATTCAAAAGAGGGAGCTTTAAGGGAGCTACACATCTTCCAGTTCTGGATCAGGGGTTCAGAGGGAGACCCTTGCCAGTGGTCGTTGGAAGTTGTTTGAATCGGGAGCTGTATAGGCCTTCAGAGCATCAGCTCTTGGTTTCACTTCATTTGGTAGTGCACAGACACTGGCAAGAGAAATGGTGAAAATAGCCCAAGGGAGGAAAGAGGGTGTAGCGGGTAGGTACCTAACCTTTAAGCACCTGAAAGTCTCCACAAGCAGTGTTACAAGGTTAGACAACAGCTGAATAAAAGATTAAAGGTTCAGTAATCCTCTGCTGTTAAATATCAAAACCAATCCCGTGTTCAAAACAAGCTCATGTCTATAGGTCTTGGTAGCTCATGACCTGAACTGATGCTCCACTCTTAAACAAAGCTGTGTCAAGAGATGGTGCTGGAGCAGCGCATTCTGTGCCTGGTTTGGATCCTTGTAGTAGGTGCCATTCTCCAGGATCACCCAATGTGGCATGTCTCAAGAATCTGTGTGCAAACTTGATTTGATTAGTACAAATATAAAATTGAGGCTGATCCATTTCCTTCGTGTTAGAGCATTAATATTAATCTTATATATCGTAAGTCTACTAATTTGGTTACATCTGGAGTCATGGCTGTTTTGATACAGATTTATCTCTAACAAATGGAGAATGCTGTTGAAATAGAGAAGATACTGGATGACAATTCCGACGAGTAACATGACTTTCTAAGCATTTAATGGACTTTTAAGGAACACAAGTAAAACTACTTCACATCAGAGCTAGCATACACCAATAAATAAGTTACCAAGCATCAAGAAGATCGAAAGATAATTTAGTTTGTATTTATAGACTGAGATGGGAATGGCAATGAAAAAAAGGGGGGAAAAAAGGCTCCCCAAAAGTGTAGGAATAAGGAAAATAAAAGCACGTAGTTCGCTAAAACCATCTGGTGCAAAACAGTATGAACAGTTTAAAAACATTAACTGTGTCATTCCTCTGCTTCTTCAAATCTTGAAGTACCTTGGTAGCATTTGATTTATGTGTTAAGAGGGAAGTGCCACATCCTACTTTGTAGTATTCTTGTTACACTTTTGTTAAATTTTATAATCATGTTAAACATAATGTGATATGAACAGAAGCTAGATTTTAATTCTTCTGGCACTTAAGTCATAAAGGGCTGGATACTGTCCCATAAAATAATAATACAGAAAAAAATCCATACCATAGGAGAATTAGAGTCATGCTTCAGTGGAAAGGGGAAAGGGATGTTTTGTTAAAAATTGTGTAGGAGGGACGAAGGTCCCAAATTGCATTGCTTGCCCACCAAAAGCTCCCCTGTTGCAGGAAGGCCACTGACCCCAAACCACCAAGAGCTTTTCCTCTTTCCATTCCCTCAGTGCCAACCCGGAGCGTAGGAAACTGGGATTGTGTCCCTGCTCTCGAGTGAGGCAGACCAGGTGGGATGCTTGCATGTTCATCACCTTGTCATCTCATTCTCCTGTTTTAAGCGCTCTGATTCTCCGTCCTCTTTTTGGCCTACTATAACGAGAGACTTTTTTTGATTCTTCATGCTATGGAGAAGCAGCACAAATTGCTCAAAGTCTTTCTCAGGAAGTAGCATTGTTATTATGGTCAGATTCTTTGGGTCTAGGGAACAACGTGGCCTGATTTACTCCTAAATTCTAAGCACAGGTGTGTGTTTATTTTATTAAAAAAACCCCAAAGCAAACCAAAAACCAAAACACATTCAACCCAAAATAAAGCTAGCAAATGTTGGCCCTGATTATCTTTTTCTGATGGCATTTCTGGGGAAGCACCCTTTGTATTGTCTACACAAAACAATACAATCCCCAAATCCAAACGTGTGTTTTTGTGTGCACAGAGTAGCATACATTATTAGACATTGTGGCTCACAGCAGAGTTCTAATATGGTAAAGGACACATGAAAATGGTCTGTCAGTTAAACTGGTTATAATGGAAATGCCAGGGGTAAAGCAGAGATGTACTTAGTGCATGTTTAATGCTAGGCGTGTTTAGTCAGTTCGTTTGTTTAATATTAGTCCATTCATTTATATGGTGAAGTATTCTTGCCCCAGGTCATTGCTGAATCCCAGATATTCCTTCAAAAAGAGCACAGCTTGAAAAATGGTTTTGTGCACAAGAAAGGGTAGGGACCCAAAAAGAGCTCATACAGAGAGTGTAGTCGTAACACAAATGCTAAGCATTAAAATCATTGGTTGAATTAAAAGAAATAAATATATTTTTCTGGAATGGGCTGGGCAGCACCATTTAGTCCTTAGTAAGATGCAAATGTACTTGTTTCAGATTATCGTTTGTGTTGGCACACCGTGACGCCCGTGGGTAAATGACCCCCCCAAATATTTGCATACTCAATAGCAATTTTCCTGCAATACACTCTAATAATTATTGTACCCTATTACCTGCTCTGTGTTAGTGTAAAATTAACAATCCATTATTGCACAATAAGTTTTATAAAACATTTACAGATAGAGATCATGTTTAATTAAAATTAACTTGCCTACGAAAGCCAAATGCACTTATGATTCGCAATGACCTTTTATTACCTGCAGTCCCTTGTTTTGGCTGGATGATTGACAGCTTGCTGTTTGGCTACCATGTTGTATTTCAGCTGACAAGACTTTTCATTTTAACTCAATTTGCCTGCCTATCACAAGCTGGTGGCAGGCCAGGCTCAAGTCACCCAGCTTTGCCTCAGCAGCTTGCTCTATTTCTCATTAGTACGCATTTATTCAGTGGAAATTGGAAGACAAATGCTTGAAGGCATGTGAACTAAGTATAGCAAATTAGGGTTTAAAGACTGAATATTTATAAGTATATTGAAACAGTTTTTAAAAAAAAAAGTCTAGAATGAATTGGAAGCTGAGTGCTAGCTTTAGTATAAGAGAAATGAAGAGAGAAGTGGGAGGATTCTAAGAATAACAATACTATGAGAGATATCTCTCTCTTCCCCCCTCCTCTCTCTCTAGAAAATATGTAAAATCTCTCTGACAACACCTTATCAAACAACAGCCTGGCTTCTTTATGTAGCGCTTGCACAGTGAAGTTTAGCATCTCATGTGTGTAAGAAGGGGGGAAAAAAATGAGGGTCATGTTCATTTGCTGCTTGGTTATCCCTTGGTATGCTTTAAATTGCCTTGTTTGTTCGGCACAAGCACAGAAACAGATGTTGCTCTACCGTGCTGGATAATTTACTGTACCTCACGGTGCAGAATGGAAGGCCTCCCAAGCTACCCAGCTGGTCTGTCAGCGGCGATGGCTGGTGTCTGCTGAACTATGACAACTGCAAGTAAAGGCTGCAGTTTTATTGTGCAGTTGTCATTCCTCTCAATGTATAGCTCTGGCATTTGTGGAAAGCTGACTGTCTATTTTTTTAATGTGAGCCTGCAAAGCCATATAAGCTCCATTCTCCTTTGTTGATCATAATGTGACTCATTACTTTTGTCATCTAATGATTATCGGCATGATCGCTCAGAGCAAGAGCCAAGCTCGCCTTCCACACATAACTGGTACTGGAAGGTAAAACAGATTTGTCATTTACGATCTGACCGCTAAGCCACACTTTGTGCTCCATTATTGTGATTAACTTCTGCATAAGATATGCTGCCCAATTGTCATTTGAGATCCGGCAGCAGGCAGGGACTGCCGCGCTTTCTGGGAGGATGTCCACCGATAGGATGTGACCGCGTTGCTTGGGTGGTTAAACGTAAACCTGCTATTTCGCCACGGCACTTTAATAATTATTTCTCTCTCTTTTTTTTTTTTCCCCCCCCTCCTTCCCTCTTCCTCGTTTGATTTCTGCTGTCTTTACGTATGTCACCACCGTTTCCAAACGGTGGACTGGTACGAAGCTACCAGCCTCGTTTTCCGCGGGTTGAAGGCAGTCTGGAGCGGAGGCTGGACCCTTCCTTTGTACCGCGTAAAGTTTTGTTGCCAGAGCACTGCCAGTTGAAATCTATCGTGTCAGGTGCCTTGTGGCTATCCGCAGTAGAGGCCATCTTCTGGAACCGGGGTTCTTTTCTGGCTTCGTCACCAACAAGCCGATTTGACTCTGCCTGATTATAGTAACGAAGGCAGTCCAAAAGAATATGCACAGACTCACTGTACGTCACATTGAATCACGGCGCTGGCCACACAAAGCTGACCGCAGCCTCATTTCTTTAGACAAATGCATGCTTAAGGAAAAACCTCCTGCAAGAAAGCATCCAGGGCCACTTTATTTGCTATGCATGCTGCACCAGATTTAATTTTTAGTGAAAGAACGTTTGTTATTATTTTTTTCAGAGGCATCTACACGGGGTAGCTACTGTCTCTAATAAACTAACCTTTTGGGTGCAGCAATTGCAGTGCCTTGGTGAACACTTAGAGAAGGCTTATTTGATATCACAAAACATAAATGCAGACACAAATGGATTGTTACATGCAAATGAAACCCTATTTTAGGCTATTTTTCACACTAATGATTAGAAGGAATCAAGTCATATATAACAGTGCCCATACACGCTGGTGGAAAAATAGTCAGTTTTGATTACAAAGTGAGAGATGCAGCCCTAGACAGGAGCTACATGCTGATATACATGCTATCAGAATGATTTATGCAAATTATGCATATTATTCCCAAAGGAATTCCTCCTCAAACTGCCAGGATAAATTGCCGGAAATTAGCCATAAAATCTGTCGTGCTAGGAGCAAAAGGTGAAGGCCACTGGGAAAGCAAGGACATTCAGCTTCTGGAGCCTTCCAGGATGTGATGGTGGAGACAGAAATCTTGCTTTCCCCAAACCTGAAAGGACTATGTTTTGTTTCCTCTAGGCCAATTAGCAGTGTCTTTCTCTCTTAAAATTACCAGGCAAATAATGAATTGCTTTCATTCACTCTGACCACAACAGACACTATCATTTGGCAGCATAGTGCTTTGAAAAGAAAATACATTTAAAAATTCTCAGAGTGACTACAGAATTAACAAGCAGAATGATTTCTAATGTATCGTCCTGCCATTACGTCCAACAGCTTTCAAAAGGCAAGCTAAACAGCTCCGTGGATGCTTTCGCTGGTATTTGTTTGCAACCACCAAAATATATGTAAATGCATAAAGCGTTCGTGTCTTTTGATTGCGTTGTTTTCAACGTGATGCCTGAATAATGACTTCCCACCCAAAACTTGGTGCTGCTTACAACCGACAGGATTTCTCCTCACCATCAGTGAGAATCACATCGGGAGGTTCAGCATCCCGACTGCCCCACCCCAACCCTGCGGGATTGTTTATTGACTCCTCCTGGTCTCTGCTTTATGTTTGGTTTTGTTCGTGCGGTTTTTTCCCTTTTTTTTTTCCCCTTTAGCCTGCCCTACTAAACTCCTGGAGAATCAGCAGCCGTAGCCATGTATAACTTCCAGTCATCTCCCATATTTCTGATGCCTCCCCCCTCCCCCTTTTTGTTTAATCGCAGAGAGTGCCTTAAACGAGAGTTTAAGAATGTGCTCGTCCTCCATGAACATCCGCATCAGCCAAGAGGATTTTGTTCTCAAGCTTGAAGGGAATCAAGAAGTCGTTTTGAGGAAAGGAGACTGGATAGCCCTTTACCCGCAGATTTTGCACATGGACCCTGAGGTCTATGAAGATCCTAAGGTAAACATTCAGCTGGTGCTACTCTTCCTACTCCAGGCACATCGAAGCAGCCAAGCCTTTTGTGATCTGTGGGTTGTTGTTTTTTTTTTTTTACTGCTGTTCCTTCTTGTGGAACAAATCTTCCTAGTTTCAGATGTATTTTCTAGGGCCCTGCAGGTCAAAGGATTCATGGCCTGAAGAGAGAAATATGGTGATGAGACTGACTGCGAACTGCTTTCAAAGGAATTGACAATTGCACATTGACTACCATAAACTTTAGGCTAAATGTGGGCTTTGTTTGGCAGTGGATCATTTGATACCCAAGGAGGGCTGAATAATAGAAGGTGGTTTAAATAGCAAATAATGTGGGCCATTTAGCTAAGTGCCCGCAAAGCATCATTGACTCTCTGAAGCCCTATAATAGCAGAGTCTTACTTGAGCCTTATGCTTTTTCACCTCCCTTCGTAGGGATTCACCCCTTCTTGATCAATTAGAGTGTTGTGAACTTGAGACTGTAAAGCTGTTGCTCTGCAGCGAAGCTCGGAGGGTAATTGTGTCATCTCCTTGTATTTTTCTCTGACGCTCAAGTTAATGAATATCAAAGACTCGAAATTAATCCACCCTGCCTCAGCCGTAATACAGCTTCAGAAGTTCACCACCTGCATGCAAATTGAATAGTCCTCCTCTCGGCTAGGTTGCTCCCCAGATTGCTGTCCCCAGCCCAGGGTGCCACAGAGGAGGAGCAAGAAAGAGCAAGGGTGCACGCTGAGGCTGTTAAATGGCTCGTCTGCCTGAGAGGCAAGAGCTTTTTACCTCATCCGTTCCTCACCCCTGTTTTCCTAAGCAAATGGCTGTCTCCCAGCCATGCTGATTTCCATCCTTGGCATTTGAGCCAATGAAGAAAGGAACTGGATTTTTTTACATGTTTATAGAAAGCCCGTGTTAGAGACATTGCTCCCTGAAGCTCTCCCTTTCAGGAATTTAAAGATGAGAGGTTGCAAAGAAAAGATGAGATTCAAGTGTCTCGTTGGTGCAGGACAGCATTTCGTCGTCGTGTAGGAGCTCTGCCAGCCTCAGTGAGAGGAGGTGTGGAGCATGTTAGAGTCAGCAGGAGTAAGGTATAGTCACTGGGATGAACATTGGAGCCATGGGAATGAAAATTACATTCAGGGGAGCTCTGCTGGCTGTCCCCACCCAAAAATGAAGATAAAGCCTGCAGAGAAAATTAGGGCTTTAAAAATAATCCATCTATTGGCAAATAGTTGATTAATATTTTTATCCTTTAAAAGGATAGATAGCAGCTAACAAATAAGCTCTTTTTTTTTCATTTTATCCTTAACACTTTATTTTGGAGAACGTTATTGATTTGTCAAAAGTCCATCTGTTTGTTTAGGTCCTAGACCAAAAGCATCAGTGTGGAAACTGATCTCCTCCCTTATCCAATAATTGCCGGAATATATTACCATATTTCCATTGCTTGAATATATCTGCTTAGTATCAGCTCTGCTCAGCTTTCACAGTACAGCTTTAGTTCATATATTTTATCTTTTTGATAGTGAATGAGCAATCCACACATTGCAGTACATTGATTTCAGCACATGGGCCCTCTCGAAAAGTGGGGAAATCACTGTTCTGTTTGGTTCTTAAAATATGCAGTGTGCTTTCAACAATAACTACTGAGGATCAGATAGAGATGGAGAATGAATTTTTTGAAAGGTGCAGTCTTGAGCTTGTCATGTATTTAGGGAAAACTTTTCCTGGGAAAACAGGCAGCTTGACGAGATAATTTTGTAGCAATGCTTTTTCTCCTGGATACATAAATTTAAGTTCAAGCTATCTTCTGCTTTGGCACCATATTGTGTAAGTGTAAGCATATATTTCTGACCTCTTTCTCCACCCATTAAGGCCTAAATAAATTAGTCGGTTTTCTATAAAGTGTATAAGTGAACCCCTAAGTTCTAACTCAGCTAGTTATAGAGTTCAGTAAATGAGCTCTGAAAAACCCGTAGAGTAAATGTCAGGAAACCCTGCAGGAAACCCTCTATGGTGACTTCCCAAACAAAGCTAAATACGGTATGTGACAGAAAGGGACTTCTATCAATCGCAGGAGATTGCTCAGTTTTCATAATACTTGTAGCAGCCCGTCCACACAGAACTTCATTGCCTGTTTTTGCTCAGTACCTTGACCTTTTCCTTGCTGTCAGCCCCCATGTCTCTTTCGGGAGACCTTGCGCATGGCTGAAAGTTCCTTCATTTTAAAAAATTAGTCTTTATTTAGCCAGTAAACTAGCTTTTAAGGAAACAATACTCAACCCAAGGGGCTTCAGCAGCACAAGCCTGAGTTTGATGTCACTGTCGTTGGCTACATTCCTGTCTCGCACTTGTTTTCTGTTTTCCCTATTCCTTAGACAGCAATTTATTTTTTGTTAAAAGCAATTACAAGTCTCAGAAAGCTCTTAATATGACAAAGAAAGCAAAAGACTCAGTGTGTCTGTGTGTTCAATAACACAGTTCTTAATTGCTCCAGACACCAGAAGTGCACCTTGTGAAAATGTTTGAGCAAAGTGAAGAGCTCTGGGTTGGGTTTTTAAGCTGTTGCAGTTCATATTTAGCGGTGCTTTTTTAGACCAGCAGGATATAGAATTCAGGAAGTAAATCTTATGGTATTCTGGGCTTTCATTTGTTACTGTGCTGCTTCAAATGAAGCAATAACTTCCTGGCAGAAAAAAAATAAAGGCCTGCTTCCTTTTGGCTGGGGTGTTCAAAGAGACTGAAAAGAATTGCTTGTCAGTGGAAGCAGACATAGAATCACCTTTATATTTGTGGAAAATCCAGGCTTCTGCCATTTAGTGAAAAAAGCTCCCGTTCTTCAGCACGCAAAGTTATATCCCCTCCAGTGCACCTAGTACTTGTTCCCTTTCTCACTGACCACCTCCCCTGACACTTGCTTCTCAACAGCAAGACCTGGAGTGCGTTATTTTCAGAGCCTTTAATCTGACGGGTAGATCACTATCAGTGTATTTTTAATGGTGGTGTGGGGTTTTTTAATCAGTTGAGGTCGGTTTCTGTCTGACTGACTTGTTCCCAGCCAGCTCCAAATGGCTGCTGCTATAGCAGATGTATGCAAAGCAGGACAAATGCTAATGAGTGACCATAAGCAAGAAGTGCTTGTCATTTTTATTCAAAGCATGCAGGAGGGTTTTGTAAGTGGTTAATTTGCCATTGACTGAGTGAGGATGCCAGATCTCCTTCATTCAAAAACACGAATTATCTCTAAACTGGGATCCTGCTACTCAAAAATAGTTATAAATATGTTCAATTTATGGAATGTAGGTTACAAGTGTGACCTCGAGCCTTACTTGAAAGCACACTCTTTATAATGGTCAGTCACTGGCAGTTGTCCCGCTTTGCTCACGGCTTCTAGAGCAAAATGTTTGAAGGTAAGATGTGGCAAATTAAGCAGCAACCATCTCCAACTGAAAGGAAAACTGACTGCAAAGCACTGGAGTTTTTGAATAATCCGCACCATTCGATGCAAAAGAGGGGTGGATTTTGCTCTAGCTTGCAAGAGCAAAATCGGTGCGATGCATTAATTCATTCGTAGGCATTTGCAGAATTTGGCAGATTATCCTTATTCATGATGTACGTACCACACCGAGTGCATATGATGCTTTACGAGAAAATTGTCCTTCCACTAAGGTTCATTGTCCCTGCTACAGAGCGGTCAAAATCTAATTACAATCAATATAGGCCAGACACTCAGTGGATGAGATGTGGAAGTTGAAGGAGCTTGATGTAAAAGGACTAAGCTAAATAAGTGGATTTAAAGAGTGTTCTTTGCGGGGAAGATAATGTGAGCTAATGAAACTTGAGGGAACCAACTAAAAAGAAGAAGCTGTCAGCTCCTTGTCTTCCTCTTTATCTTATTTTCTGGGTTTCAGGCGCGTTACCATTGTGCAAAGGAAGCAGCTCGTGTAACTGCCTGGTTAGATATCACGCTGTCTCTCTCTTTCTCTTTCATTTTCAGGAGTATAAGTTCGATCGATACATAGAGAATGGCAAGAAGAAAACCACATTCTACAAGGCAGGAAGAAAACTGAAGTATTTCCTAATGCCCTTTGGCTCTGGGATCAGCATGTGTCCAGGGAGGTTCCTCGCAATGAATGAGATGAAGATGTTTCTTTTCATACTATTGTCTCATTTTGATGTAGAACTAGCAGAAAACAAATCTGTCAGACTTGATAACAGTCGCATGGGCCTTGGTATCCTCCTGCCAGACGTTGATATTGCCTTTCGTTACAAGCTAAGGTCCTTAAGAAATTGAGCAGCCGCCTATATGCCTTCCACTAATCTCCATGTTTGCTCTGTTTCATCACTC
Source organism: Mohoua ochrocephala (assembly GCA_013398855.1). Classification (NCBI taxonomy): domain Eukaryota; kingdom Metazoa; phylum Chordata; class Aves; order Passeriformes; family Acanthizidae; genus Mohoua; species Mohoua ochrocephala. The sequence goes on from VZTA01024605.1 coordinate 101,095, forward strand.
AGCTTTATATTTTTGGAAACATTTGCTTTTCCCTCTCTGCTTTTACCTCCTTCCTCTTTGTTTCTAAGGAGAAAAGCCATTGGGCTGGAGGTAGAGACCAGATGCCAGGGACGTGCAACCTCAATTTGTCCTGCCTGAGTTGTGAGAAGTGAGGTGATATGACAAGAGTCCGGCCAAGTAAATAGCCCAGCATCTCTACAAGGTGCATCCCCATACTCTTGGCCGTGAGATGAGCAGGATTTAGAGGGAGGATGAGTCCAGGCCACTTATTTGGGAAATGGGCTCAGCAGCCCTCTGTCACAGGGTTAGATTGGGAGGTCCCATACACTCATCATCTAGAGGAATATCAGCATCTGCTCATAGAACCATTATAACAAGAAAGGGGGAGCTTATTTCTAGAGGATGAAAGAATTTCTAGTGATTATTATCCTAACTTTATATTTACTTTATTTCTTTCATGGTCTTGAGAGTCTTAGCCCTTTATTTGGGAGAGGTGATGGAAGTTGTGTGGGGTGGTGGAGGATGATTTGCAAGAACGTCTTACTGACAACACATTTCTAACTTCAGGTTTATGTACTGAGGGTGAATGCTTTGCTTTCTTGCTCCTTTTTTTTTTTTTGCAGTGCAAAAAAAATAAAATATGTGATTTCTTTCCTGCAATCATTTAAAGTCAGAAGAGAAGTTCCGTTGATTTTAGTTAATAGGCTCTCAATCAAGCCTAAATTATCTATTATCCCCCCCAAAGAAGCATATTCTTCAGGGAGAAAATATACAAGCCTGTTTGGAATTATTCCATCACCTCGAAAATTGGCTTCTCTTTCTCTCACTGTTTCTTAGTAACATGTTCGTGCATTTATTTTGACCATTTCTTATGTTTGTTCATTTCTCCAAAAAGGCAAAAGAGGAAGAGGGTTTCAAGGGCAAGTGTAGTATCCAAAACTGCTTTGTAACATTGTTTTACTTTGCCTAAGTTATGCACAGGCAGAGTAGTGTGACCTGTGCTTGGACACAGAATTGTCCATCTGCAAACTGGAAAACAGGCTCTTCCCTGGGGCCAAAATTTGAGCAAGTGAAAACCCTGGGCAGCCACAGAAGTTTATACTGGTTGCCCAACCTGCTTCTCTGGGTGCCCAGCTCTGGTTTGGAAAATTAATTTCCTAGTGCACAAGATCTGAGATTTTAGACCCTGTCTCTCTTCCCAGCCGTCACGTCAGAGACTGATGAGGATTCCCGTGGCTGTCCAGTCTCAGTTTGCCAAGATGATAATTGTGATGGGAGAATAGCCACGTCTGTGGGCCTTGCCTTGTGTTCCTAAAAAACATCTCTCTTTGGGATGTGCCAGACTAAGTCTTTCAAAGTCAGAAATTCTGCTCATCTGTAGAGCACTTGATGGCCTATGGATGAAAACTACTGCCTACATACTAAGAATTATTTATCCAGTTCAGTTATTTGTGTAAAGCACATACTCTAAATAAGCATCAGCATCAGTAGAAAGGCTTTCAGAGATTGGCACAGCCACATTCCAAATCCTCCAAGAAGAAAATTGTGGTTTTGTGAGATATATTGGATAAACATTTTCTCTTCATATATAGTATTGATAATGTCTACAAATTTGGAGTACACTTACGTTAAATGGGCTTTTCAGTTGATTAAATGCCTTAACTTTACTTCAACATTTAATCAACGGCAAAAGCTGATTATTGCTTTGTGCCACAGAATAAAATTGGTTTTTATGGGGACATTCTTGTAGTCAGGTTAGTTACTCCTGTAGTTACTCTGCAGAAGCTATTCTGTACTCAGCTGTAGCTCACAATCCAGTTTGGACATTAGAGCCTGGTTTATTGAGAGAGGGAATGTTGATATCATTACACTGTTGACTGTATTCCATTATTGCTTAAATGTAAGCTGTAAAATGTCTCATACCCCAATTATGATGAATCCTTCTTTGGCATCCAACTTTAAAACAAACCTGAAGCAACTGCGAAAATAACAGTGGGTATTTGTTTTAAACAGAAGCCTCTTTTTTATAATTGTATTCTATTTTTAGGATTTTGAATTAGAGTATCACTGGCTGCTGCCTAATTTGATAGGGCATTATAGGACTGTGCCAAAAGTACATGCAAATCATTAGTAGTTTCAGATTAATTGCTGATCAATTTGTATAGTATCTATTCTGAAATTAAAAGAAGAACTAGATTGTCTCCAAAGTAGAAAATTGAATCTGTAGGGTATGCTCCATTAAAAAAAAGAGAAAAGGGTCAGAATCTTTCCCAGGAGTTGCAGGAAACCTCTGTGAAGGTGCTTGGAGGCCTTGCATCAGAGTTAGGGAGCACCACGCAAGAGGCCAGCATTCTGCTGGGATAAAAGTTGCTTGCTCTTTTTGCTCAGGAGCCAAAATAATCAAATGCAAAGCAGGGTCTGCCCAGCCTGGCCTGGAATTGTGTCCCTGGTAACCCAGACTCCTGGTAGATTAGTTTTGCTGGTATGCAATGCGTCACTACCTTGGCATGCCTCGGCTGCAGAGGAAGTAAATCTCACCCTCATGTAAAGTCATGAGAGCTGGAGCAGGACAGAGGAGAGGTTGAGCCCTTCTGGTCTGTGTATCCAGCAACTGAGGAGGTGACATTGAGAGCTGATCTGACCAGGAGTGACTCAGTCTCCTGGAGCAGGATTGAAAGGCCCATGGCGTTGGTATTCCTGGTCAATAAGCTGAGACAGCACAACAGGGTAGGGGTGCAGCATCCCCAAAAGTCCCAGCTGGAGCCAAGCTGGCTGCAGGGTGCTGTGCCAAGAAGAGCATGTTTCATTGCATGGGGCACAACACCGTTTTTGATGATCTCCTCTGCTGCAGGACCCAGGAGTGTGCAGCTCTGAGTGTCTGTCACTGTGCAGGACCCAGGAGTGTGCAGCTCTGGGTGTCTGTCACTGTGCAGGACCCAGGAGTGTGCAGCCCTGAGTGTCTGTCACTGTGCAGGACCCAGGAGTGAGCAGCTCTGAGTGTCTGTCACTGTGCAGGACCCAGGAGTGTGCAGCTCTGAGTGTCACTGCAGGACCCAGGAGTGTGCAGCCCTGAGTGTCTGTCACTGCAGGACCCAGGAGTGTGCAGCCCTGAGTGTCTGTCACTGTGCAGGACCCGGGAGTGTGCAGCTGTGTCACTGCAGGACCCAGGAGGGTGCGGCTCTGGGTGTCACTGCAGGACCCAGGAGTGTGCAGCCCTGAGTGTCACTGCAGGACCCAGGAGTGTGCAGCTCTGTCACTGCAGGACCCAGGAGTGTGCAGCTCTGAGTGTCACTGCAGGACCCAGGAGTGTGCAGCTCTGAGTGTGTCACTGGAGCACGAAGAGGCAAAATCATCTAAGCAGAAGCAGCAGTGCTGTTTGCAAGCGTTCAGGTGCCGGCGGGGCTGCAGGGCAGGGCGGGGGGAGGCAGCCAGACCTGTGCTTCCCTCTCCCACCTCTCCACTTCAGCAGGGGGGTCTGCCCTGCCAGCCCAGCAGTGTCTGGGGGCAGCCACAGGCCTGGCAGGTGCAGGGTCAGGCGGGAGGAGTACACAGGCACTCCCTGAATTTCTCTGCTGTTCCTCGATGAAATGGTGCGCTCACCCGTCAGTTTGAGCTGTGACTTGGCTGGTCACTGCCAGCCTCTTGCTGTAAGTTGTTGATGTCTATGGCTGTATCAATAGCATCTTCTGCTATTAAAAAAAAAATATATAAGCACCTTTTTTCTCATAAAAAAATAGGTTTAAGTCAATATGGCCCTTTGTAGCACCCAAGAAGAAAGTTAATTTATCATGAACTAATGTGAATGCTAAAATGTAATTTTTTAATTACTATTCTTATTTTAATTTACAGATTGTATGTTCTCCATTTTCATGCTGACACTTAGTACTGCTAGATGCTATTGTAAACTTTTATAAATGTTCCATTATTTAGGAAACCATCTAGTATATGTGTACCTGTTTGCAAATTAGATTTTCATATCTTTGTCACTATGTCCTAATGTAATAAAACCATGTAAGAGTTGTTCTTTAGTTTATGCTTTGAAGCCAGCTGCACGTCATTACTTTTGGCACTGCTATTTTTATGTATAATTACTGGCCTGTGAATTTCTCTTGTAGAATTATACATGATCTTTTATTTTGTCATTATTGAACTTTCTGTCATTCAAGAGATTGTGAAGTGCTCTTAATTGTGCAAACTGACAATTTGTATATAGATGAACAACAGCTAGGTTCTACTTTAACAGTTAATATCCATTGTTCAGGCTCCTAGATCAACTAAGGTACTTCTGAGCAAGAAAATCGAAATTTCATTATTTTAGTAATCTAACATCTTAAGGGAATTTTGTATTTCAAGGACACAATAAAAAGGAATATATCTATTTTAATATTGAATGACTGTCCATTGTATTTTTTCCAGCTTATGTTTGTACTTTTCTCACAGATTCATAACTATTGCTTTATTTTCTTAATTATTATTTCAACATACTGCATTTTTCTGTTACTTGATCTTGACAGATATTTCTGTAATGAAAAAAAAAGTGCCTTTAATTCAGCAGTGGAATGCAGAAACTCCTCTGAATGTTGGAAATGATCATGTCTTTTTTACCACACACCCCCCCCACCATGAAACATAAGCCAGTTCTCATCAGATGAGGTGAAAAAAGTGGTACTTCTGACATTCTTAGGACGTTATTCAAAATTAGTATAAAGATCTGCAGTCCACTAGTGATTCCTAAGTACAACTCCTGAGCTTTTGCTTTTGCAAACCTCCATGTAGTACAAGATGTACTACCTAGTGTAAAATATTCTGTCTTCACAGATCATTCATTTTAAAGGGGGATATGAATGAAATTGTTATGATACACAGCGCTGCACCAGCAAAGCGCAACTTGGCTTTTCTAGGTATCACTGTGGCTGCTGAGTTCTACAAGTAGGTATTTAATATGAAGGTTGTACCCTAAAGACATCGGTATTTCTCCATTCCTTCATGCAGAGATGCTTGTCAGGTATGTCTGCAAGGGTTATTGAAGATACTTCCTAGAGAAGACAGACCTGCAGCATTTTCTGGGTTTGATAAATGTGTGTGTAGCTGTGCAATTGTTTCAACTCCAGGCTATATTAGAAGTTACTGAAATTCATAAATTAAAAAGTGGCATTGTTTGAAATTTCTTGAAGGGCACATTTCTGAGTGAGCTTTCCCTAATGGTCTGAAAGATAGCTTGAAAGGAAGGAATTAGGAAGACCCCCTAGCACTGTATTTTATCTAGTATTTGATTTGATACTAGGTACTGTCTTGATGTTACTTGTATAGCACTGTATTTTAAAACTGTTCAAGGTATCGATTTATGCATATGCTTAACTCATATGAAGAGAGCTGTTCTAACTGCCAGACCACAGAAAGTGAAGTATTTTCCTGTCTATTACCTAAACCAGCCTATGTTCCCTGGCTAGTCATGTCCCCATACCCACAACATATCAGAAAAATGACCTGACTACAAAAGCACCCCTTAAAGCTATGCTTATGAAAGTATTGTGATCCTTAAGTTATTATCTATGTTTATTATTAGCAATAAATATGAGTAAATGGTTACAGCATATATAAAAGTGTATTTTAAAAAGTAGACAGTGTTCCATTTTAAACTGAAAGCAAGGAAGCTGTAGTGGGATCTTGGTCCTCATATAAACCAGTCCTGTGTTTATTCCATGCATCAGGCTTTCCTGGGATCTCATGTACTGAGGTTGTATGAGTACATAATTTGTAATAGTAGAAATGTGCTTGTCTTCAAAACTATTCACACCAAAATAAATAATCAAAAGAAGCCTAAGCTTCAGCTGTTCTTACTAGAAGCCTTGCAGGATTCTATCTTCAAAGAATTGTTAAACCGATTTTGACACTAATGTGTTGGTTTATTTTCCTTTTCCTCAAAATCAGCAGCTATGAGTACAGAAAAGTTGAATAAAAGTCTAAGTTCTGGCTACAGGGAGAGTAAAAGTCAGTAAGCAAACACCCTGTGATGACTTTTGACAGCGACTTCTTCCCCATCAGCTCATCTTTCCAACTACCTCTTTCTTCCAAACAGTTTAGTCGCTCGCTAACCTCCTACAGGCAGCAAGTCTTTCCCTGTCTAATTTCCATCTTGTGAGCAAGTGAATCGCCTCTCTTCACAACGTATCTTTCAGTTGCCTTTTAAAAATGATTCTTTACAGCAGCCTCTTGCAAAACCGGCTTCGCAGGTGGCTGCAGCTGGGAGAAGTGCCACCTCGCTAAAGCTTTGAACCTGAAAAGCGGAGGCGCATTAGTTGAGCTGGTGCCGAAGCACCGGGGGATGCTGCCGCTCCGGGATGGCTCCGCTCCGGGATGCCCCCGGCCCGCGGCGGCGGCAGGGACCCGCACCCTCGCCCGCCCGCTGCCCGCTGCCCACTGCCCGCTGCCCGCCGGGCTCCCGGCGCCGGCTTGCGCTCCCTGCGCTCCCACCTTGCCCGGCCCGCGACAAAAATCAAGGGAGAGGGGGATGAGGAAAGACTCCTCTGCAGCCCCTTCCTGAAAGCATCACGAGCTTCCAGGGACGCTGCAGTGGGACAAGGGGACGGGACCCCCGAGGAGGTTCCTAGGGAAGCGGTCTGGGTGTTCGGTGAGTTTGGAGGGCTTCGGCTGGTGGAGAGGAGGTTTACTCTGGAAAGGCGATTGTTTTTCCCTAATCCTCAATTATGAAGATTTAAAAATAGTATTAAAGGGGCAATCTGTTCTGCAACTTCTCGGAAGAAATAATTGTTGATTTAGATAAGCACTGATCCCTTCAGTGTTTGATGAAGACGTTAATTTATGGCTGTCTAGCAGTTTATGGCTGTCATTAGATTTTCAGCTTTGTCTCTCTTCGAAATGTATCTTTATTTTTTTATTTTAATCCGAGACAATTATGTAAGAAAACGGTTATGTTTGATCTAAAATACATCATTTTCCTATAGCATTTCAAATTATTCACAGATCATAGTTCTTATATGTGCATATATGAATTTAAAAATACAGCAGTAAAGTGCTTGAAACAGACCATAAATTTGCTTCCTATTTTATTACACGTCTCTGAATCAGGTTGAGAGGACAAGGGCAACTAGGGGCTTGGGGAAGGATTTAACCCTTCCCGAGGCTGGAGAACCAGCCGAACCAGACCAAATCCCCCTCCGGAGCGCTTCGGGGGCGGATGTGGGCGGGCTGGGTGACACCGAGCTGATGAGTGACCACGGGGAAATGGGGCTGGCTGCAGCTCTGTGCTCATTTAGCAGATGTCCCTTCTGCGACGTGGCCGGCTGCTAGGAGCCCCCGAGTGGGGCTGGGGGCCGGGGCAGCCGTGCCGGCTCCCGCTCCCGGCAGCGGCTCCCGCCTTCGCCCCTGCCCCGGCGGGATGGCAGCACAGGAGCGGGCACAATCGGCTTAACCCCTGCGGCGCCTGCCTAAGCCATGCGCAACACTTCGGGGGGAACCTGCCCTTCGCCCTCCATAGGCTCCGCTAGTGCCGGAGCCTTTCCAGGCGGGGGCCGGGCCCCGAGGGGCAGCAGCGACCCCGCGGAGCGGGCGGGCGGCGGGGGCCGAGGCCGGCGCGGAGCCCAGCGCGAATTCCCCAAACTTTTGTCCCGCTCCGACAAGGAGCTGTTCCGCCGTTTGCTTAGAGCCTCGGGATCCCTCCGGCCTGTGGGCAGGGGCGATACGATCACAGTTACAAATGATCCTGGAGAGAGTCGCGGAGTCCCGGCTCGTCTGTTTTACCCCCCAACAGCCTCCCTCCGCCACCACCACCACCACAAAAAAAAAAAAAAAGGTGTTAATTGCTGTAAAGTTTCCGAGCACGTGGATCATTTACTTTGACTGCTGCGGTTTAATTAAAAGCAAACTTATTTATGTTTCTGATGTTTATATTACGCGATTTAATTACGTTTAGAGGCAGCGTCGCACTTTTTTTTCCCCCCTTCCACCCTAAATCACATTTTCATTAAAAGGTTTTAATAAGAAAACTCACTTGACCACTATTCATTATCTAGTCCCCTCCATGCACACAAGTTCACTTACCCATTCATTTATTCACTTACTCATTCCAGCAGATCCGCTGCAACTGCTGCTAGCAGGGATGTGAACACTCATAATTATTTGTCAAAGTCTGGAAAGTGTATTATCCCTTCTTCTAGTGGTAATTAGTTACCATAGCATCTAATACGTAAATGTGCCCAGAGCACACCATTAACAGTTAAGCGGAGGATTCAATTTAACACATGATTATATCTTTCATAAGTCATTACATTAGGAAAGCCAATGTCACTCATGCTGGGACAATCTCAGGCTCCGAGCCGGGGTAAGGGGCCGGGGAAGGGAGCCGGGCTGGGCGGCGGGGGCAGAGGGAGCTCCGGATGAGGCTGAGGGAGATCCCGGTTCGGTGGGGCAGTTGTAAACGAGGAAGAAGCTCTTTTGGAAAGGGTACATGTTAATTTCTGGCTAAGTGATCTTTCAAGCTTTAAGGGGGGCGGGGGAGCCTCTCTCCTCCCCCCAGCCCGGCACACATTACGCTTGCATTGGCAAGACCTGCTCAGGGACTGGCCCAGTGGCTTCGCGCCGCTTCGCAGGGAGGACGCTCGGTGCAGCGCGACAGGGGAGCGGGGCCAGGAGCGGTAGCACCTCTCCCCGGCACGGACCCCACTCCCCCCTGCGAAGCAATCGAAGAGGAAGCAAGAGAGCGCAAAGTCGGGCGGCAGCGGTAGCCAAGGGTGTCAAAGATTTTCATTCCGCTGTCCCGTCGCTCCGAAGCAGAGGCAGGCGAGAGAGCGGTGAACGGAGAAACCGCTCCGTGTGCCATAGACGGCAGCGGCCGCCCTCGCTCCCCAGAGCCGGCGGGGAGCATTCCAGGCCCGGCCCACACACTTCGGACCCTGCCCGGGGGAGCAGGGCGGCAGGGCGTGGGCCTCCCCCAGCCCTTTGCCTTCCCCCACCTTAGGTCCCGGCCGCTCCAGGAGTTTGCTGGGACCTGGCTTGTCTTCCCTCCACCCCACGGCCGGGTAAAGCCGAGCAGCGCCCGCGGCTTCCAAGGGAAGCTCTCCGGGAAGGAAGCCCGCTCGGTAGCCAGAGACATTAAGCGGTAAATATTGCAGCAAATGTGTCCTGCGATGTTATATGCACGAACACACACTCACACAGACACACACACGCACACACACACACAGGCACGCACCACGCCAAGCTGGTGGCAGTGGTTAATTCCTAATCAGAATGATGGACAGCAGAGACAGAACAATACAAACTAATGGCTGTGTTGCTGATCACTTTACCCCTTGATTAAAGACACCCAATTATGGCGCAGAACAGTGTCGTAATTATGTTCCTTAATCACATCCAGGAGGTTTAATTGCCTTAACGATGTGTTTCATTAAATGAATTTAGGTATTATAGTCGACAGTTTTCATACACAGTTGTTTTCAAATTAACATAATATTAGACATCGTCATGGAAATTGTTTTAATAATCATAATTAGACGCACCCAGCCTTTGTCTAGTAAATGCTGAGAGACGCTTCTCCTTGCGCCTGGGGGCTGATCTGCCCACCCTCTCTGGGCTGCCTTCCCACAGCTCCGTGGCACTTTACAGTTATGTTTCCTGAAAAGTTACAGGTTCTGATTAATCTTTTTTGATGGGAAGTGGAGCAGAAAATATTTATCCCCTTCCCCCGCCCGTGGTGCTGCCGTTGGGAGAGGCGGCTCCGCGGACACCCGGCGCCGGCCCGGGCCGCCCGAGGGGAGGGGGGAGCCGCAGGGCCGGGACCCCCGGCCCGGGCTTAGCGCCGGGCAGGCAGCTCGGGGGGGCTGCCTGCTCCCCCTG
>VZTA01024605.1:115172-190155 GCA_013398855.1 Mohoua ochrocephala
CCCAACAAACGGAGACCAAACTACGGGGAGGTTCCCCTCCTCCTTCCCTTATCCCTTTTCAAGTAGCAGATTGCTGCTTGCGAGTGATTATCCCCCGTGTCCCTATAAAAAACATAAAGCCCCATCAGTTACCTTGAAAATGAACGGATCTGGGGAGGAGAGAGGGCGGGAAGAGAAAGGGCAAAACCCACCAAAACTTTTTAAAATTTATTTTTTATTGTGACTGACCAACTCTTTGCAGGTCCGTGCCCTCCTGCCTCCCTCCAGCGAGCCCGACTCGGCGGGAGCACCCCCGGTTCTTCTCCCCAATGCCGGGATGCCGCCGCCGGTGTCAGGGCGAGGCGGCCTCAGCCATCCGGTCACCCCGACCCCCTGCTCCTCTCCCGGGGCTTCTCCTCGGAGCCGGGCACGCTCTCCTCTGCACTATTCCAAAAGCTGAAGTGGAAACCCGAGGGTCGGTCTGAATTTTGTCCCACTACTCCTCTGATGCTTGAGGCGAGCAGCTCGCTCTCGCCTTTCTGTTAGCACTCAGAGTATTTAGTGGCAGGTTTTCATTCTTATGACATCAGTAAAAACAATATTTCCCAACACTTCCAAATCATTCTTATGTGGCAGGATTACTGAAGGCTATGAAATTTTTTGGTTTCTCTGGTTTCATTAAAAACCTTTTAATTGTGTCTTTCGGAGTTGGCCCCAGGTGTTGGACTCTTTTCATTACATTTTGCTCTAATGTGATGAAATTCTAATTCTCTCCTTACCATATGGTTAAATTTCCCCACTGAGAATTAGTTGAAAAAGGAGAAATAATCTATTAATCTCTGTAATAGATTCACAAATGAGGTTTGCCACAGAACCCGTTTTTGAATGGTAATATCAGAACAGTTGGGTGCCTTGTTTCAGGAAAGAAAGGACCAGGCGACAACAGAAAACGTTTGAATTTTCACCTGGAAAGAATGAAAAGAAGCCAAGCTGCAGATTTCAGAGTAATTGACTGAGGTTTCATCTAGCGAGGACATGACTACAATACAGACCTTCCTCACCTCGTGTCTCCGGATCAGAGGCGAACATACAAGCCGAGCCCTCCGAAGAGGGAGGGTCTCACCCCCCGCCCCCCAGCCCCATTTGGCTGCTGCGCTTGTCCCTGGTCGCCGTCCAAACGCACAGTCACCGAGCGCCTCGCTCTCCTCCCCCTTTCCGAGGGATGGATGTCACCGTTAACCTCTATCATTATTAATCCAAAGGCATTTTAGGTTTATTGTTTTTCAATTAGCAACTTCATTTTCCCCGGGATCATAAACAAAGGGCTTTATATTCGCAACAGGGGTTTGGGTTTTTATTATTATTATTATTATTTAATCTGTTTAATATCCAACTTGTAAAACTCGTGTGGTCACTTAAGGATGACGGATACTGTTATTATAATTTGATGGCTAGTGGGAACATTTCATTCCCCTCATCTTATTTCTCCCGAAGACAGAGGGCTCCGGCTTGATCTCTCCCGCTGATCTGTGGGTTCACTAGCACTAGCTCCCTTGTCTTTTCTGCAACTTTGGAGACGACGTACACTGCCTCTCCGCAGGCGGCGGGGCCCCTTGCCCCGGGGCTGCGGCCGCCGCGGTTGCCCCGAGAGGCGAGGGGTGCTGCCGGGCCGCGCCGTCGAGGCGGGGGAACGGGGGCACCGCGGCGACTTTCGCGGCAGCCTCCTTTCCTCCTCGGCTGCGCTCGCTCAGATTTGCCCTCTGCATCTGAAATCTCCCTCTCAGTCTAAGCTTTTTCTGCTCTTCCCTGTCCACCGGTCAGTCTGCATGATCTGCCCCTGGATCTGTTCGTGCGCTTGTACCCGCTTCAGCCCGTCTTTTCAACCGCCTCTCTCTTCCTTTTATTTCCCTTCTTTCTTTCCTTCCCCTTTCTTTCTGGGTCTGTCCCCTGTTCTTGAGACATGAATGTATCCCTTCATCTTGCCGATGCGCTCATCTGTGACTCGTCGTGCTCCAAAGATGCCAACTTTCCTACAAACTTCACCTTGTGGGAGGTGTGGGAGGGAGTTGGGAGAGCAAAGTGGAGGAGACTAAAAGAGAGCCCCTCTCGCCTTCCTTGGACCCGCCTGTTGCGATCTGCCTCTCCCCACCTCACGAAGAAGTGGCTGTTTAATAGTCTACGGGAACTTTAGTTTGGAAGCAAGCAGAAGAATTTATAGAAGCTTTAAATGCGGCGCTTATAAAAATACCGAGGAATGGTCTTTGAGGTTTATGCACTCGTAAACTTTTGCTGATTGCTTCTGGGAAGTTGTCAGGCATTTAACACTGCGTTTATCTTACAGCGCAATGAAAACACATCTGCCCAGCGTCTCGTTACCTGGTTTAATTGTACCGCAGCCCTCTGCCACCAGCTCCTCCACACTTGGGTCATTATTTCGGGAAATGAGAAGCCCGGAGCCGAGCTGCAGAAGGGCTGCGCCGGCCGCCCCGGAGCATCCCCCAGGCTCCGCTGTGAGCGGCCGGGCACGGGCCGTCCCGGGAGGGGCGAGAGACAGGGGCAGGGAGGCAGGACGCTGGAAGGTCCCAGGGTACGGATGAGAGCGGACAGCACGGCGATTGCTGATTTTCTGTGGCGTCTTTAGCAAGACCTGCTCGAGAGTAATTTTGTTCCGCTCCCCCACCTGTGAGAGAAGCAAAATCCCCTTTTCCCTCTCCCCAGGGTTGGGTTTGCCGAAAAGTTTCCTTGACGAAAGACACTTTCCAAATTTTCCCGTCAGACGCCCAAGAGCTGAATGCAGACAGATTTTAGTCGGGTGAAGTCAGCCTCTCCCTGCCTGCTCTGAGCAGAGGCACGGCGTGTGCCTGCTGCAGCAGGACGGCCCCGAAGCAAGAGAAGGGCTTGGGATCTTCCGCAACTTCCTGGTCCTTCTTCCAGTGGCTCAGCCCCGCGTCTCTTCTGCCTCCGACACGCCGAGCCTGGGGGAAATCAGAGCCGAGCGCCGAGTGCAGCAGGGGCAGCCCCCCATGCAAGGTCTGTCCGGCTTTTCCAGCACTAAGTCAAGCTTCAGAGAGCGCTTTCGTTAGCCGTAACTGCAGCTGTTCTGTCTTCTCTGTGAAGAAAACTTTATTTAAAGTTCAAAGTGTAGAAAAAAACCCAGTAAAAATAAATACAATTACCCTCCCCACTGCATCCGCTCCTAGTGCAAACATCCTCAGAGGTGTCTGCCTGCTCAGAGGCAGCCCCAGGAGGCCGGTGGACTCCGAGCCTGGGAGCTGTTCCCAGCTGCAGGCAGGGGCCCGGCAGCGCGCCGGGGGCTCCGGGTGGCGGGGACGAGGCCTGTAGGGGATGAGAAGGGGGCGATGCTCTCAGCCCCCGGGGCGCTGGGCGCAGCATTCTGCTCCCCGGTGCCAGGGGGAGCGGGCAGGGCGGGGGACGTGGCGAGTGCGTGTGTACGGCCGGGCTTGGGGGACTTTAGTGTGACGAGGGGCTGCAGAACGGAGGTAAGCACTCCCTCCGCTCCTGGTCCTTAGCGGGGAGGCAAAAACGGCACTGGTGAACTTGACCCACAGCGCAGCGGAGTTGAGGCTTCTTGGGGTGAGGAATGCCACCCTGACATCCCGACCCTGCGCCTCTGAGGCGACCGCTAGAGGTGTAAAGGAAATTCTGGAGGGCTGCAGAGAGATCAAGGGCACCTGAGAATTCCCGCGGAGACCCGCCGGGTGTCCGCGGGGTCTTCTTCGGTCTCCGCGGGGACCTATCGGCCCCGGCCTCAGCCTCGGTCGCTGCGCTCCCGATCCAAAATCCACAGCACCATCTCCTGGGCATCGGGAGAAGTGCATGGTCCTCCTCGGGGGCGGCGAAGCTGGTGGCAGTGGTGGAGGGTAGGGATGAAGCCATAGGAAACTACCTGAAAATGTAAAAAGAAATTACATTGAAACGTAAAATACCCCTTAAGCGTGTTTTGGCATGGGGAGATAACTAATTATTCCTTTGGTGTCCCTTTTGAAGCTGAAACCGGTGAGCTGATATCTGTGCTTGGACAGGAGTCAGGAGGCTCTCGGGAGGTGTTTTCTATTCAATTGCATAGACATGCTAGGAAATCCACGGACTTGCAACCGATTAAAGATGGAAGAATCTGATGCTGTCCCTGTTTCAGGGACAACACAGGGTGTAGCGGCAGTGACAAGCTCACTGTGTCATTGCACTGAGGTTTGTGGAGAAAGACTGGAAGATCCTACCATAAAACAATATGCTCTGCTTTGGTTTGGGGAAGTTGGAGACCCACCCTTCCTTCCTTCCTTCCTTCCTTCCTTCCTTCCTTCCTTCCTTCCCCCACCCCCTCTTTTTTTCTCTCCCTTCCCGTCTTCTATTTTCTTCTTTTCTGTCCTGTCCCCAGAGGAGCTCCTTTAGGCCCTCCAAGCCATTTCTCTCCTCATGAACACCGTTCCCCATTCTACACTTCTGCACCCCAATAAATGTCTGGTTGAGTCTCAGCAGGAGCAGGGGCCAGAGCTCTGGCCATGTACAGTTAATATTTACTACCTGTCCAGCTTTCCTTTTCAGTCTTGGCCCTATTTTTGTACTGAAAACCTTCCACTGTAAGGAATGTGGCACTGAGCTTATTCTTCCCACCCTTGTTTGACTAGGCTATAGATGTCTATTTTCAGTTAATATTTCATCACCAAACAGTTTCTATAGGCTTTTGCTTTTCCTTCCATGCTTCTTGAACTCCATCCAGTTCACTTTTATTGGTACTGAAAGTACTTAAATCTGAAAGCAGTAGTCGAGATGCTATCTCATCAGTATTGTACACTGAGAGAGACATCTATCACTTCCCGGGTACATGACACGATGCCTCTGTGTTAGAAGCCTAAAAATTGCATTGGATTTTTTTTTTTTTGGTCCCACTGCTAGATCCTATTTAATTTACTGAAGCCCATACATACAAATCTATATGTTAGTAGGCACGTATATTATACCTACTGTATTCCCTTCAGTCACCACTTTGCAATTATAGGAAGAAAAAAATACTTTTGCGTGCCTTCTTTCCATTCCTTATAAATCCATGCTGTTTATTGGTTGTGGATCCATTCTCCCCTAAGTGCTTAAGATTTTTACCTTTTAATATTTTTTCCACTATATTACCGCAGACTGAAGTTAGGCTTACCAGATGGTAGATGACAGGTTCACTCTTTCTCTTCCTCTTCCCCTGCCATTTTAAAAGATCAGTAACCTGCTCCTCTTTCTTTTCAGACATCTTAGAGCTCACTAATTCTCCAGGAGCACTAAAATATTGTCAGTATTTTGGATACATTCATTAGTTAATTCCCTTTTGTCCTCATGCTGCGCATCAGAAGGATATGCTCAGTTTCACATCCTTATTTTTCTCTCCCTCAACCTTTCCTATGACATTCTCTCAACAATTCTAACTACAAGGGTGTTTTTCCTAACTGGACTTTCTTTTTCATAAAAATTGCAGTTAGTGCTTTTGTTAATTTAGAATCATCACTCCTTTTTTCCCTTCTTTGTGGAATAACAAATCTCTTTTATTCCTAGCAATTCCCTTCTTCCCCTCGTAATTAAAAGATCATTTAGAATCTATACACATCTAAGTAGTTGCTACATTGAAAAATGGAGGCACTATGACTTGCAATGCTCTTATACTCTATAAATAAGGCAATTTTATATGTTTAATAACTTATCATGGGCATAAAATGAAAAAAAAAGGGTTGAAATACTGTTCAGTAACGGTCAAAATCCATATATTTAATAGTGAAAAATAATTTTGTTCTCAAAATCTTCCTATATTTCAACTATTTCTGAAGTAACGTGTAACTCATTTCCCATTGTGTCGCTTTAGTTGCCACGATAAGTAACAAGAAAGAACAAAGAATTTCCTTCCTGGATTACTTTGCTAAATTCATACTTTAATCTTTTGGTAGATGATGTTTTTCAAACACACTCAGATGTCTGATTGTCAGCTTTATGTCTCAGCAAGTATTCCCAGCAATTCAGGTACAGTAAAGTATCTACCTCTAGCAAGCCTCTGTGTACTATATAACTTTTATAGTCATTATAAAAAGTAATTTATTGAAAAAACTTAAACCTTTTCCAACTCAACTGACTTTTGATTTAAAGGTGTGTGATCCTGGTTATGGTAATCAGGTGTGGTAGGTGCTTTTTTCAGAATTAGGTTTGCTGTTTATGTCACAAAGTTTAGAAGCTCTGAGAGTAACATCCTCTAAAACATAGCATGTTCAGAGAAACAGAGATATCAGCTCATGTTTCACTGTTACAGTGCCTGGAATTGCACATAATACAAGGTAGGAGAACTTTTCCCATTTTTAGATCACTTTTTTTTTCTCCTGGATATTATTTCTCTTTGCCTTCACTGAAGTACAACACAATGCTGACTACAGACTGGCTCTGGGGAAACAGCTTGTAATAAAAAGGGGGAAGTAACATTGCTTCTTTCTTTCTTTCTTCCTTCCTTCCTTCCTTCCTTCCTTCCTTCCTTCCTTCCTTCCTTCCTTCCTTCCTTCCTTCCTTCCTTCCTTCCTTCCTTCCTTCCTTCCTTCCTTCCTTCCTTCCTTCCTTCCTTCCTTCCTTCCTTCCTTCCTTCCTTCCTTCCTTCCTTCCTTCCTTCCTTCCTTCCTTCCTTCCTTCCTTCCTTCCTTCCTTCCTTCCTTTCTTCCTTTCTCTCTCCCTCTCTCTCTTTTATCTTTCTCTTTTCCTCTCTTTCTTATTGGCTGCCTGGCTTGCTGGCTTTCTTTCTGTCTTTCTCTTTTTGTCTTTTTCTTTATTACCTTCTTTTCTTTCTCTTGCTTTCTTACTTTTGGTTGCTTGCTCGCTTGCTTGCTTCATATACCATATGGCCTTGCTTCATTTTAAAAGTGATGGGATCCTTTAATGACAACAATGATCGTGACCAACAGGAAAGCTCCTTGTAACAGCGCCTAGCTCTGATTAGCACTGTGACACTCACAATATTTTTGAGCCAGACCATTGCAACGGGATTTGAATTTGTTTTTCCAACCAGAGAGGAGAATGCTGCTAGCTATGGTCCCAGCACTTCATTGACTGTGTGGGCAGAGGCCTGCTGGTGCAAGCTAAAGGAGTCTACTTCACTGCATCCTCAAGGACCGAGGAAGAGAAATCAGGGAAGCATCAGCAGGTGAGGTGTGGACCCTGATGAGCTCCTGAGAGATCCAGCTGCTGAACTCTGACATCTGGGGCAGCCTTGGTGTTGCTCGGTTAGTCCTTTTTTCAAGCCCAGGCATAGCACACCCAGTGAAGAGCTGAGCCAGATACCAGGGTGGGGTAAAGGCAGAGGCCATATGCTATCCATGGAGAAAAACCCCAAACAGTTCAGTTTTGTGAGGAACTTCGGCTTTCACAGTATTTTGCAACACAGCCTCAGTTGCCAAGAACAGTCCAGGTATCCCTAAGCTTACACACAACTTCCTTTTTGAGGGTAAGGTCGAGTGACCAGAGAATGCTTGAGGGCTGACAAAAGCTTTTAGCATCCTTAGTCCTGTCTTAGGCTGTCACAGAGACTTACCGATGTTTCCCTTTCAGAGTAATTTGATTATTCCAGGAGAGGACTGCTGGAGGCAAGGAATTCCACGCACCTGCAGGCTGAATCCACCAAGGTGACAGTCAGTTTTGCAAAGGCACGTTTGCATGGAGATCTGAACATATTTCAAACTGATTTACTTCATAATTGCCCCATTTCTCTCACTGGTGAACTGCTTGGACAACAGTTAGATTTATTTGAGTTTAAATGGGCATGAAAACAAGTGGCAAGGCTGGAGGCAAGACTAGGTGCATCTGATCGACAAAACATGTAAGATTATTTCTGGGAACTTGTGAGCTGAGGCACTGTCAGGGAAAGGACGTGGAGCCTTTTCACATCCCTGACCCTGTGCACACCCACATATAACATCAGACCATGTTAGCACAGCAAAGAAGGCCACCATCAACGTAGTGGTTGGTTCCCTACTTCTTGTCAATAACCCCGAATTAAAGAGCATAGTGAAGAACGACGTGCAGTTTTTCTGACAGGTCCGTTCACTGAGGTCAACCTCATACCAGCCTGATCGGCCATCAGACTTGGAGAGGTGTGTGCTTGAACAGCCAGAGGGTTCCTGAGACACATTTTTGAGATTACCAAATAGGTTGTGGGATATTTCCTGCCTCCCTCTCTTAACTGCGGCCATAGGAAATTTTGCAGGAATTATCCAATGTAATAGCAGAAGCTCATGCATGGGATGAATCTGGACCCAAGTGCTCACACATCACAAGACTTGGGCACCACTTTTGGCGATAAACTCGGAATTATGCCATCAGCATGAGATCAGGCACAGCGAGAAGCATGGGCCCTGCAACACATTGTTATCATATTCACGCTGTTGATTCTGATTCTCTGATAAAGTTAATTGACTGAGTCAGGGCAAATTTGCTCCACACCTGCTCTGGACAGAGCAAGCTCAACCAGCTCTAATCAATCACTCCCACCAGGAAACTGGCACAAACAGTGCTTGTTCAGCTGGTGCCAGCGGCTGGACTTGATGGCACTGGTACAATCCCAGGGTGTATGACTGTGGGATGGGCAAATGGCCCTGGGGGACCCACATCAGAATCCTACACTAAGCCACTTCAATTTTTACCCTCAAAGTACATTTCCTGAGCCTTTCTAGTAAACTTTGTTAGTCTCAATGTCATTCAGTTAAAGCTCTGGCAGCATTTCCTTCATATGAAGGAAATACTATCGCATGTTTATCGCATTTGTGATCTGTGCATTATCAGATTGGTTCTATGATGGACCAAGCGTGTCCACGTTCAACGTCCTTATCGGGGGGCCTTCAGCAGGAGACATGGCTCCACTTCACTGTGTGGGTAGAGCATGAGATCCAGGAGTCCAAGAAACTGTGCCTTGCATTTGCTGGATTCATTCATCAAGAGGTTCACCCCAGATGGGGCTTTTTTAGAAATGGCTGTTAGACACACATCACACCTGCCTCAGCGTTTGTTTTCTGAATATTTCTGAGCCTTTTAACCTGTTTTGTCCTGCCCTCTTGTCTGTACACAAAGCACTCCATCCAAAATCCATGTCTCTTCGCAAAGGGAGTATGTCTCCAAAGGCTCTGGCACAAGCCTGTGGTAGCCCGTGGCTGTCCTGCACAGTGGTTCCCAGTGCATGGAATGAGGAGCAGTTGGACCTAAGCCCTGAGAGGAGTGGAGTTCTGCCAGCCCCCTGCAACATGGTTATGACATGGATTATGGCAGCCTTGGCAAACCACAGGACCTTGAGTCAGGCAGAAAACTGGTTAAGAGCTGAAACTCTTCCCAAGGCAGCTGCAGAAGGTTAAACTCTCTATTTGCAGACAGTAGGTGGTAGGAGAAAGGGAGGCAGACTGCACCAAACCTTATAAATCCTAGTGTTTTGCTTTTGAAGCCCTTAAGTGTGTTACTGGCTTTTCATTAGCAGAGAGAGGAGCCTGAGTAGGACCCTGCCTTTGGAGACAAGTCAGACCACACAACAAACTGACCAGAGGAGGGATGTGCATTGAGCTCAAAGACAATTTGACAAGAAGAACAGCAGCAGCAGCAATAGCAGCTGAAAAGATCCTAAAGCCCTAAATGGACAACTACTCAGCAGGAGCCGAATAGACCACAAAGTAAAATATATTGTATGGAAAAAACATTTAAGCATTTGAATCCTTTCAGTCCTGTTTACAGGCTGTAGCTACAGACCCTCATCCCATACTAAATGTGAGTTTGCTAAATACCTCTCTATGCAGTTTGGGATCAGGAGCTTCAACCAGGGGGCACTGGAGGGGTTATTGTGATTTGCCCTCTGTCTCATGATAACTTGCTTTTGTGCCCAGGAGTCCAATCAGAAATCAAGGAGCACATTTAACATTTCAGACTGGATGCTGACAAACCAACCTGGGCATGGGCAGAAACAATGCTATCAGCCCTCCTGTCCTCGCCCCAGCTTTCATGGGCACCGTGGTGGTGTGCTTCTGTCTGAGCTGGGCTCTGAAGACTCTCATGCTGGAATTCAGCTGTCCCAGTGAATTTAATTCCTCGAACATCTGGTCTCCGTCTGCTAGGGGAAAGATGGTGGGCCAGATGGGAAATCCTAGTGGCTGCAGACAGCCTGGGGGGCACTTACTACATCGTTCTCAAAGATGATTTGCAAATGATAGATCACAGGACCTAAAGAGCTTTCACATAAAAGGCCTAATATTACTATAAATAAAGTGCCTTTTGGGGTTTTTTTCCCATTTGTTTTGTGAGGGAAAGATGTTAATGTATGTAAGAAGTAAGAGATTTGTTCACTAGACATTCAGCAGGCCAACCATGCTTCTAGGAAAAGGAAAAGAAAAGGCAGACAGTGAGCCTGGGCTGTGCACACAGTGTAGTTGTTAGTACACAGCCTGCTTTTGCTATCAACCATTCCAGATGGCCACTTCCAAACCAGTTTGGAAAGAGACAGGTTTGAGGTGTGGGCCCGTGTGAAGCTCATGAAGTTCAACAAGGCCAAATGCAAGTTTTTGCACCTGGGTCAGGGCAATCTGGGATATCAGTGCAGACTGGGGAATGAAGGGACTGAGAATCACCCTGCGGAGAAGGACTGGGGATCCTGGTGGACAGGACTCAGAAAAGAGCACTTGCAGCCCAGGAAGTCAGCTATAGCCTGAGATGCATCACAAGAGGTGTGTCCAGCAGGTTGAAAGTTAAAGAAGGTAGATTTAGATTGGACATAAGGAAGAATTTTTGTGAAGAGTATGATGAGACATTGAGACAGGTTTCCCAGAGCTTTTGTGGATGCCTCTGGAAGTGTTTAAGGCCAGGTTCAATGAGCTTTCGAGCAATCTGATCTAGTGAAAGATAGATGCCCTGTCTGAGGCAGAGAGGGTCGGATTAATTGATCTTTAGAGGTCTCTTCTGACCCAAACTAATGTGTAATTCTAAGGGTCCTAAAGTAGTTCCTGCCAGTTCATGCCCAAAGGGTAACATGGCCTGCAAACAGGTTTGGCTCCTTTCATGCTGGATAGTCATGTCAGACCATCCTGGAAGGCTTTGTGTTTCCAGATGCCAAACCTGTCAGCATGCTCTGTTTTTTTCTCAGTGTGATGGTGCACATGCTGTGTGTGATGCCTACACTGCACCTCTCACGTTATTTTGGGTATTGCAAACCAGCAAAAGAAACACAAACTTGCAGTTACATCTCAGAGGCTTGAGGAGACAGAGGCCAAGTGCTCAGGGCTGGGGGTGAAGCCATTCTGTTCAAGGTGGGTTAGGCCTTAGCAGTGTGGGTATTCACCAGTCTGTGCCACTTCGTCTTGGGGATCAGGGACTCCCACTCCCTTTACGTAGGAGTGCAGATACAGCCTAAAAGTTTGAACCTTCATCACTGGGACAATCTCAGCTGATGAGTGAAGGTTGCACAATTTCCTCAAGATGTGAAATGATGAAGGAAACTTTGTTCTACTGAACTGGACAAACCAGACAGTGTAGAGGGTCAGCAAATTTAGGGACAAACAGAGACTCCATGTAATTGGTTTCAGCCCTTGGATTTAATTTTTTTTTTTCCACCTTTCCAATCAATGATAATCAGACACTGACCATGCATCACTTACTGCCATCACTAAGAAGGATCTGGCAGCTTCTACTGTAGGATTATAGAAATGGTTCTTTCAACTCCAGATCAGCGCTGCTGCAGTTTGAATACAAACCTGACTGAGATTCAGTAGTTAATAGAAATGCAGTGTAACAAAGTCTAGTGCTAGATCATGTTTATGTTATGCTGTCAGAAAAACAGAAATCAATCCAATTTCAAATGGAAGGTGGACAACAGCTGCCAGAACTGCTGCTGGAATGAAACCCTGGAAGAAAAAAGGAAGGGTATTAGCATAGAGCAGTCAGAACAGCTTATTTACAAAAATTATTGTCAGTTGAAGGAAGAGACCAGAACAGGAAGGATTTTATTTCACAATATTCACAATATTTAATTCACAATTTCACAGGATTTTATTTCAGCCTGTATTGTGATTCTTAAGCAGTTACAGAAAAAGGTTTATCAAAAATAGAAGAAAAAACTCCAGAAGAAATAATCTTGGAACTGGAAAATCCAGGAGAAACATGAGAGGGGTATTGTAATGGCTGCAAAGAAATTGTGAGTGTTCAAACAGTTAAGGAATTTCTACAAAATATACAGACTAACTAAAGCAAAAGGACATAAAGACCATAGGTGACACAGCTGGTGCAGAGATTTATCCCTTTAGATCAAATTTGACACAGATTATTTGCTGAAGTGTTTGAGAAACCTCCCTGTCCTCACATCTCTGAGACAGCCTTGCTACAACTAAACAGGAGATTTTGGTATATCAGGTAATTTTTGCTGGTTTGTCTGGAACAGCAGGCACAGTTTAGAGTCTCAGTCTCAGCTATGTGGACACGGCTTTATCAGTTTGCAATAAAAATGCAGCTTTAGGTGAGCGCCATTCTTCTTCAGTCCATTTGTTGTAAACTATCACTCAAATAATAAACACCTATTGATAAAAAAGGGTTACAGAGTCACTTTATTGCTATGTTTAGTACTTCTATTACAGAACAGTGGCAATGAAACAGGGTTAATGCAACCTTAGATTTTGCTTGGAAGAACAACACAGAAGAATCTGCTATAAACCAAGAGAGACTGATACCTGAAAAAATAAAAGAGGGAGATAAGGCAAAACCAGAATGCCCTAGGAGCTGCCACCACTTGATAAAAACAGTCTGTGTATATGTGAGGATATTGGTTGTGTCATGAGAGGTAGCCTGGTGGTCATAGGAGGTTGTAAATCCAGATGGACACATGCTCTGCCAAGAGGAGAGCAGACAAGAGGCATTAAGTCAATTGTTTTGCACAAGACATTTTCAGGCAATGACCAGCAGGTAGAGTTGACCGAGTCCCAAAATACAGCACAGTCAGGAAAAGGCTGTGTCAGGGTAGACCCAGAGTTCGAAATGACAAATATGCAACTCTAATTCAGCATCGATTCTGTTAATTACGTTAATAGTTCATTTGCAAGTGTTTGAAGGTCTTTGCCGTGTTAACCGTAGGAAAATGATGAAGATGGTGATGGTGTGTGCTGTCTAAGGGAAGGTGTGGGGAAGCGTGTTGTGGATGGTGCTGGCACACGCCTTTTGGAAACAACTGCTGGGTTGTGCTCCCGTAGTGCCGTACCGATCCGCTCACGCACAGGCAACGCGTGGAACAGACCTCTGTTGGGCTCCTTGGCTCTTAATGAGTCTAAACAACAGCTGTTCTCTCTTTCTTTGGGCCAAAGTCAAATGCTGAAGCATAAAACATGTGGGTTACAGTGCCATGGAGGGAGTGTGCAATTCATCCTCCTGCAGCTGTGGCAGGCATGTGCACTTGAGTGAGCAGCATTTACATGCATACGACAGTCTTGGGGAGGGCAGGAGAGTCACAAAGTACAGATTACAGTTAAAAAGCCCAAAGGAACCGCTGCAAGCATTTAATTGGACTTCCTGTGCAATGTATAAGACCGCAGTGAATTAATTTGTTTATACTAGATCGTGTCTGTGGAGAAGAAAATCCTAATGTTTCGATTTCTCTGTAAATGCAGCATAACCTTAGAGAAATTGCTCCAATGATAGATGTTCTCACTTTTTAAAATGTTTTTCCTGGTTTAAACCCGGTTAGTTTCAACACCTTAGCATTGCACTATTGCACCTCTCTTGGCCAGACTGAAGATCATTCTTACTAATGTTAACCGAGTTGTCAACTTCCCACTTGTTAAAGTCAAATCCTTCAGTTTATCAAAATAAAACACACCTCAGAGACTCTTCTGGTTAGTTGCTGAACCCTTTCTCTATTGTTAGCTGCCTTCTTGAGGAGGAGCAGAAGAACTAGACACTGTGCTCCAACTGCACTCCTTCAGGGGATCAGTAGTTGACTGGCTGTTTGAATGCTGAGTCTGAATACCAGGCTCTTCTCCCCTGCTTGATATTCCCTGTTTATGTATCCAAAGATTTCAGTAGACCCTGAATTGCACTTGGAACAGTGTTCAGCTCTCTGGCCATTTTTTCCCTTAATAAAACTATCCCTCTTCCTTTGTCAAGCTGACAGAGTTACAATCAACTCAGTAATTTTATTTAAGATGATGTGGGCAGGATATTACTGTAGTTTGAGTAAACGTGAACCTTTCCAGTATTTTACACACCATAGAATAGAGTAAGCCTCTTTGTCAACTCTTCTGAAAAGTTCTTGGACACAAAACGTCTTGCAATGTAACCCTCATCCACATTTTGTCGGGGAATTCATATTCATTTAAATGCACCTGCTATATCTACGAGGATTTGCATGTGCACTTCAAATATGCTAGGAGTTATATTTAAATATGCATTGCAGACCAGAGAACTGGTGTTCAGCTACTCACAGATTTTAAAGGCAGAAAACACCATTATCATAATTTAATCTACGTCGGTCTATGAGTATTCTAGAACAGGTTCAGTGCAAGAAGCAAAGAGAAGCAGCCAGACATTGATTACTGAAGATGTACACTTTGATCTAACTTTTGCATGACTTAGACTGCAGATTTCCTTTTCTGTACTTGTTAGAAATAACGTATCATTCCCGTGTGATCTGAAGCAGCTTTTTCAAGCTCACATTTTCACTTAATTCAGAGGTTTCTGAATTTTCTCAGCTGCTGAGAAGGTATCAGAGTAACTGAAAAATTTCAACAAAGTCTAATTATCCTCACCATTAACATTTTACGCAAATTCTGAATACAGTGTATTCAATGTCTGCTGCTAGCTATTGAAACTTGCAAATCAGACAATGGTTGAGGTTGGAAGTGACTTCTGGAGGCCATCCAGTCCAAACCCCTTGCTCAAGCAGGGTCTTGTTGCAATGGGTGGTAGCAGGGGAGCCGAAAGACCAAGGGACCATGGTTGGCCCAAAAAACCCCCCTCCAGGTTTGTTGTAAGAACTTCTCCCATTGAGTCTTATGAATATTCATGTACCCTGCAAGATGTAACCAAAGCCCCCATTCCTGCCCCTCTTTTCCCACAGGGTGTTTTGTATTACCCGCCCCCTTCTCTCTCTCTCCCCGCTGGCTGTTTTGTATTACCCTACCCCCTTTGAGACCCCCTTATAATCCCCAGCCGAACGGAAGTTCAGTCTCTTGGTTCCTGGGACACCGATGTGGGACTTTCTCTTCCCTGGGGTCTCCCACAATAAAACCTATGGTGTCCACCCAGGAGCCACCTCCGAAGCCTCTGGGGGCGCCTGGAACCAACAATGTGCAGGGTGGTTGATGGCCATCACCGCCCTGGGTGGGGAACAGCTGGCTAGCAGGGCTCTGGCCCCGCCCGAGACCCCTCAGTGAAGGGGTTCTGTGGAACACGCTGCAGCTGTAACACCCAGCACCACAGAACCTGCGCGAGGCGCGATAGGGTCTGTTATAGGAGGTTGCCTAGGACCATTTCCAGTTGCCTTCTGAGTAGCCTCACAGGTGGAGGCTTCATAACCTCTCTGGGCAAACTATTTCAAGGTTTGACCGGCCTTACAGTAAAAAAATGTGTGAGCTTTCTTTGTGTTTAGATGGAATTTCATGTTTTCAATTCATAACCCTTGCCTCTTGCCCTGTCTGTGGCTATTGCTGAAACAAGTCTGGTTCCCTCTTCTTTGTTTTTTTTTCCATCAGATATTTATAAATGTTGATAAGATCCCCCCTGAGCCTTCTCTTCTCCAGACTGACAGTCCTAGCTCTTGCAGCCTCTCCTCACACAGGAGATGCTCTAGACCCTTAATCATCTTTGTTGGCCCTGCACTGGATTCACTCCAGTAAGTTCATCTCCCTCCTATAACTGAGGAGCCCAGACCTGGACAGATCGCTACACATGTGTCTCACCAGTGTTCAGTGGAGGAGAAAGATCATCTCCCTCAACCTACTGTCAACATTTTTGCTAATGCAGTCCAGGATAGTGTTGGCTTTTTTTTGCTTCACTGGTGGCTTATACTCAGTTGGCTGTCCAAGGACCCCAAGATCCTTCTTTACAGAATTGCTTTCCTGATGGTTGTCCCCAGCATGTGCTGATCCCCGGGGTTATTCTTTCCCAGGTACAAGAATTGGCATTTCTCCTTGTTGAACTTCAATAATTTCCTCTCTGCCCAATTTTCCAGCCTGTCCAGGTCCCTCTGAATGGTAACACTGGTGTATGAGACACTCCTCACAGTTTTCTGTCATCTGTGAACCTGATGAGTGCACTCTCTTCCAGTGTCCAGGTCAATAGTGAGGCTGAACAGTATTGGCACCAGTGTGGTGTACCGCTAATAATTTGACCACAAATGAAATTCATGCTGCCGATCATAACTCTCTGGCTCCAGTTATTTACCCAATTTCTAATCCATCTCACTTTCCACTTACCTAACTTTTACTTTGTTAGCTTGTCTATGATGACGAGAATGAGACAGTGTCAAAAGCCTTCCTAAAATCAAGGTAGACAACAGCACTTCTCTTCCCTCATCCACCAACCAGCCGTCTCGTTATGGAAGGCCATCACACTGGTTCAACATGATTTCCCCTTCATACATCTGTGCTTACTACTTCCAATTACTTTCTTCTTTGAAAAGGGTTTCCAGGCAGATTTTCATCNGAGGTGAGGTTGACCAGCCTGTAGTTCCCCCACTCTTCGTTCTTGTCTTCCTTGAAGACAAGAGTGAGACTTGCTTTCTTCCATTCTTCAGGAACTTCACCTACATAACAAGACCTTGCAAAGGTAATCAAGAGTGACCTTGTGATGAAATCAGCCAATTCTTGCAGGACTCGTGTATGTTTAATTTGTTTCTGTGTTCCCTAACCTGCTCCTCCTCCACCAAGAGTGAGTCTTCCTCGTTCTGGCTTTTCTCTCTTGTCAAACAGGCCTCGGGTTCCTGAAGACTTTGTTCCTTGGGGGAGGCTGAAACAGCCCTTCCTGTGTGTCGACTGACATGAGATCACCTGCTTCATTCAGAAATAGACTCTCACATGTTCCTTGTTCAGTCTTTTATTACTATAACGCAATGGCAGGACATCTTCAGGTTGCCTTCACATCCCTCAGGAAGGCCAACTTTAGGGGAGCTTTGGCTTTCCTAACATCATCCCTGCATGTCCAGGCAACATTTATACATTTCTTCTGTGTAGTCTGTTTCAGATTCCACCTCTCATATACTGCCTTTATGCTTTGGAGCTCTGTCATACCCTTCCTGTTTAGCCAAGCCTGTATCCTAATACATCCACCTTTTTTTTTTCCCCCCGAGTATTGGTGTGAAGCATTGTTCTCAGAGGATGCTGTCCTTAAAGACAAGCTACCTTTCTGAGCTACTTTAGCCTTCAGAGCTGCCTCCCACGGGATCCTACCTGTAAGATGCCTGAATAAATTGAAGTCTGCTCTTCTGAAGAGCAGTCCTCGCTCACTACTCACCTTTCCCAAAGGGTGTGAATTCCTATGGAGATTTGCCAAATTTATGATGACTTAGAATAGTTTAGGAGAATGAAAGGACAAGATTCAGTAATTGCTTAAGGAGGTAATTTTTGGGTTTGGGTTGCAAGCACATATTTGATCTGTGTTTATGCCAAAGTAGAAATTCTTTAAAATCAACTTAAGGCAGAAAATAAAATGCCTTTTTCAAAGGATGGACCAAAAAAGATCCATTTTGCCACCTATGATGTTTTAGACAAAAAAGGGATCTTTCATCCTTCTCACTGAGGTCACTGAGTGGAACATGTAGTTTCTTGCAGCAAATGTCTAGCATCTCTTGGCAGGAGGCAGTGACTCTCAATAAGCAGTGTGGATGGGCCACCTCATTCTGGATAGAGAAGAGTTTGGGTGTATAGATACAAACTGTACTATTCCATTTGCTTTCAGGGCCATGATTTGTTTTATTTACAGTGACAGATACCACACATCTGACACTAGTAAAATTTCTTTTTGCAAAGTTCTGTGTTATTATTATTATTGTTGTTCTTGTTGTTGTTATTATTATGCTCTGTGTAAGACTTTAAATGAAGTCTTTAAATGAGGTTTTCCAATGTCTTTTAGATTAAACAGAGGTCTTTCCACATATTTTCTTACGTCTGCAGTGGTGAACATGATATGGACTCCTCATAGGGCTAAATTCCATTCATAATTGTAGAGAAGATAAAAGGGAATGGGACTGGAAGAAGAAAAGGTTTGCAGGTTATTTTTATCTTTTTTTTTTTTTTAAATTAAAGTGAATTGCAACAGCTCTTCTTAGGTCATTCTAAGTCAGCTTGTAAAATAGTGGGGTGCAGTTTTCTGTGTGTTAATTCAGATCAAATGAACGTGAAGTAAAATTTGCAGTAACTGGAGCTGCTGTGTTTTGCTTATTTATTAGAGCAGTGCCAGGACACTTGCACGGCAAAGGCCTGTGCTGTATGTGTGGTATGAATAAACAACATTTCTCTCTTAAAAATCTAGCAATCTCACTCTTTTTAAAAGCACTGAAATTATTTAAGATATAAATTACTTGTATTAAAATATTAGAAGATGAAAAAAATCCAAGGAATATATATTGACTAAATAGGGGCCATTCCTGTGCCTCAGAGAGCTATGAATTTTATAACCACACATAAACAATTACAAAGTGCACGATGCTTTTGAGAAATACACCAAAAGAGTGAAAGGTTCTGTTAAACTGGCAAAAATCTGTGAAATGAAAAATGAATTAAACCTTATTCTGACCTTATTGTTTTGAAAACTCGAGGTTCCTGGAATTTGCAGGTTTAATTTTTGTATCTTTTATTTCCTTTTTTGGAAATGAACAGTTGACAGTCTGCTTTATATGCAGCATGCATAGCACATAAATAGCATTCAAATTAAATTCTACACCAGCTGTACATACCCCATACATGTGGTTTGCGAATGTTGCTGACTGCAAATGGTGCATATTTTGATTTTCAGTTGATATCTAAAACTGTGAATTATCTTCTGAATATGTAGTGTTTTGCTTTCAATCCCTAGATTACATTTATTTCAAGCAAAATAAATACAACTGTCTGATAATCACAACCTGGTTTTCTTCAACTAAGGTAAAGATTAGTTCCTGGCAAAGTGACCCCAAATCTTGTCTTCTTCAAGGCAAGAGTCCCATTTCGTGTCTGAAAGGGAAGTTTGAAATGAAAAGTAGCCACAGAGGAGAAAGCCCAGCATGTTCCTGCACGCTGCACCCTGTTAACCTGAAGTCTCTTGAATAAAGGACTGCTTTTACTGCTGTCAAGTCCCCGTGTGCCTTCAGTGTAGTAAGTTTTGGTACTCAGCTATTAGCTCTTTCAGGCATGTTCACACTGCTTGACATTTATATAACACTGACTCCCAGAAACCTGTTCCAGCATCCACTGGGCCCAGTATAAAACCTGTGAGGATTTTTTTGGATGTGGCCTGTGTCTGGTTCTTCCAATATCCTGGTCAGGAATATGGCAGGGAGCCATCAGAGGGAGGAGAAGTAGCCAGATGGCACCAGTACACTGTTGCTTTG
Organism: Mohoua ochrocephala; assembly: GCA_013398855.1. Lineage (NCBI taxonomy): Eukaryota > Metazoa > Chordata > Aves > Passeriformes > Acanthizidae > Mohoua > Mohoua ochrocephala. The sequence continues at coordinate 134,713 of VZTA01024605.1, forward strand.
GCATTTTTTTCTGGCCAGCTGACTGGCGCGATCTCTAAGGAGGATTTTTGTTTGTTTGTTCATTTGTTTTGTATCTTTTCTTTCAGGTAGCCTGTGGACCTGAGTTAAACTCACTGGTAGCATGGTCACCTTGCAGATTTTCCACCTTTTCTTTTCTCTTTTTATTGGTTGTACACAGTGTTGGGGGAAATTTACTTTGGTATACTAAAATCTTGCCCTGATTTAATATTCATCTTTCATACAAAAGCCTTGTTGGCTCTAAGGAGTGCCATATGCTTGAAAGACATGCAACACTGATATTTTTTTTTCTATCAGCATGTCTATGAACATTGTAAAAATTCAAGACAAACCTCAAAGGGAGCTAAGACATATATAGATATTTATGTCCACACACCTCAGAGGGAGATAAGACTTATATAGATATTTATCCCCACAGCAAAGATTTTATTTTAAATCCCGTCTGAGTTTGAAAATACCCTCTTTCACTGGCTGTATCTCAGATGTTGCCATCTTCCTCAACAAGCTGAGGGGGTTCGGGGGAATCTGTGGGTGCTCCCTCCTGAGAGTGGATGTAGATGTAAGATTTGTCTTCTCATCTTCTGATCTGGCCAGATATGAGCCATTTCTGGTCTATATAACTGTGTTAACATCGCTCTGTGCTCAAGTCAGTAAGGCCTGGTGACAGGCTGTGTATATTACCGGTTTGTGTCTAAACAGCTTCGAGACTAGAGCTGGCTTGGATCCAGCCTTTTGAGAGCACCGACCAAGCCGCCCGCGTGTATCTGCACCTGTCCACGTGGATGCATTATAAATTGTATATGATGCAATAGAACTCGCTGTTTATAAATGACATATTGTGAGACCTCCTCCTCCTCGAAACACATTTTTCCTCCACTTAAGCCTTTCAGCAATAATCCAACACAGAAACAACATGGCTAAGAGAATAAGTGCATCACTGGGAGTTACCACTTCTCCTTTGTGTTTGAACCCTATGATCTGCCTAATTGAGAGATTGATCTTGATTAGTTGTGAGCACCCACGGTTCCTTCTGATGGGAGCATATGGTATTGTACTGTATGTGCTTTGAGCCAGGAAACAGATCTCTCACTACCCCCTTTACACATAGGGCTGACATTACTATGAAGACAGGCAGCAGTAGTATAATGCCTTCCAGCAACTGTGAAAACTGTCTGTGTGATTCAGATGCTTTTCTGCTTACTGATAATTTAGTTCTAATAGTACCTTAAAAAGTGGTTCGTCAACCTCCCCAAAACAAACGCTCTTGGGTCATCTGTCTACTTGCACCCTTACAGGTGATGATGTTCCTTCTGGTTTAGTGCATCAACGGTGAATGAGTGACTTCACTATAAAATGTAACTGTCAAAACATTCAATTAAAGCTGCTTTTGGCAAATATCTTTTCAACACTTCAGTTACTGGTTCTTAAATACTCTGTTCAGACTTAGGTGGTTGATGCTACACCCGTTTTGATGACTGATTTTTGTAGGAGATAGCAGCAGCAGCTCGGTTGTTCTATGGGATGGAGAAGACAGGAAGCAGCTGCATTTGTGGTTTGCAGATGTTCAAGACAACACCAGTCAGGAAACTGCTAACTACCTTTAATTGATCAGCTCACCAAAGTGGGGAAGTGAGTGTTCACATCTGTGGCCCATTCTTATAACATGTTTCCTCCTCACTAATTCTTGCTACTGTCTGGAAGCTTTCCAGACTGCTGCTAGTGAACAGAAGACAATTCTTTCATAAAGAAGCAGGCATTTCCAGCTCTTGAAGGGCTTTAAAAAACTAAGCAGAGATGTTTTCTGTTATAATAACTAGTTAAAGCGAATAAACTGTACTTAGAGAGGATTTTAATTTGATTTTAAGGTTCGCTGCTTCTGTAGGATCACTTAAGCCTTGGTGCTTCACTTGCTATGCTGAAAAACAAGTGGGGTTAAAAGTCTTGCGAAAACTGAAATGAAATTATGCAACAGACCACTATAAGTCACAGGCAAGAAGAAGCAAAACAAGTCATGTTTAGTCTGCAGAGCCAAATGCAAACAATCTTTCTCCATCTCTTTATTCAGCAGTGAAGCTGTGAATGCTTTCCTAAACCTACGTGGTTCTGTGCACACCTGTGCCTCCAGGTAGCAGAGAAAAGAGCCCTGACTTGGAAAGTAAACTTGGTTTCAGATGCTACCCCCTCCTTGGGGCTTCCGTGGGTCCCATACAGATTCAAATCTTCTGTCTCTCTCTTTGTCTCTAGGGCTTCCTAATCCTCAGCTCTACCAGGGAGGAGCTTCCTCTCAGCAGCCCAGGGCTGCCTGGGCCTTGGAAATGCTGATGTCCCCAGGGCATGGCTGGCGGTGGTTAGGACCAGCCCAGCACTAAACTGGAAATTGGCTAATCCCTAAACAGATTGTTAGCCCATGGCTCAGGCTGAGTAAGGTTCAAATCCCAGACTCATCCCGTATTCTGCATCTCTGAGCATTCTTTAAGCCCTCATAGTCCGGGAGAGATGCATATAAAACCTGACTGCCTTTGGGGTGATCATGTGACTGCTCCTAACCTTGATACTGACAGTTTCCATGATAAATGTGGTCACAATCATTTTAGAAAGGTAAAGATGGATTTAGAAATCAGAGTCTATTCTGTGAATCTGGGAGGTGAAACGTTCAATAGTAATAATAGGTAACAGATTGTAGAACTCCTTGTAATAGGATGTAGCTGAGACTAGGAACTTAACTAGGACTGGATATTTAGAGATGTAATAATATCCAGACTCATAAATAGTAAAAACCCCAAAATTTGTTGTGAAGTTGATTCTTTTTCTTGGAGACTTTTTGTCACTTGGTGAAGTTAAACTTTGTTTCTTCATATTGCATTAACATCTGGAAGCAAAGTTTTATCCTCATCTGAAATTTAGCAGCCTTGCAAGATCTCTGACCAATGCAACTGCGTAAAAGCCCATTGACTGGAATCAGCATGGAAAAAGTTTACTGTCGTGTTATTCCAATATGTTCATTTCCTTTATCTGAACGTCAAGATGATGAATCAAGGTACAACGTGAAAAAAGATTACCTAAGCCAGGCAAACAAAATCATGTAATCTTTGATGCAAAGTAAAAACCTTATTGATTTATCTCAAGTATAAATATTTTTCAGTTTGGAGCACAAGTTCCTATATAATTTTGAATGACCAGGAAAAGAGGAAATGCTACATTCCTTGTTTTCTATCAGAACTGTAAAAGGTATGAAACTAGAAGTTGAACAAGAAAAGGGAGAAGAACTACTTTTTTCTTCAGAAATGTGAAACTGCTAAACATGAAATACTGGTCTAAAGTTTCACCTATCTGAGAGGACCTAATGAAAAACTGCTGGAACCATCTGTCGCAGCCTGAGGATAAGGATTCTGCTGGGGCTCCAGATCAGGTGTGGAGAAGTCTCTGAGGGGTAGAGCTGACTTGTCACTGTGCATACAGCTGATGCAGAGCTGGGAGCTCATGCCAATGTGACATGCAAAGGCAAACAGAAGGATGTGGAAAAACCCCACATCTTTTGGCAAAAGCTTGACTAAGCCATGCCTTTGCTATTGCTGAGAAATAGTCCAGGACAGGCTTCTGGCAGTGAGGCCACATGAGCATGATACATTCACTTCCACATGCCTAAATCCTTGTCCCCCTTGAAACAGGGGGTGGTTATATCCAACCTACCACCCGGGCATGTATCCTGGCAAGTGCTGTGCTCTGAGCCACACCCAGGCAGCGCGGGCTGCTGCTGCTGCCGGGCACAGACCAAAACTGCACCAAGGAACCTGCTGACACAGTGAGTGATCGTGGGCTTGAGCCTTTGCTTTATTTATTAGTATAGAGTCTGCCTGAGAGAGCAAGATGGAGGTCTCAACCATGTGTCTCTTAAGCAGGCTCTCCTCAAGTGTTGATATTCTGCCCACCAACCTCACCCTTTATGTCTTCTTTACGTGTCTCCCGAACTTTTAGTTAGTCTTTGAACCAAAATAAATTCTCCTGGGGACATTTTGGGGAGCAGTTGTAATCCACAGTGTGGAAGTGGGGCACTGGACAATGAATACCACAGCTACTGCTCCATGCATTGTTCAGTCTCCCAGGATTCATTGAGCTTTCTGCCTGGGAGCCTCCAATTTTGCAGTTCAAGGTCTAAGGCTGCTTCTGTCTATAGATATAAATAGGTTGTATATGTGATCGATTGACTGGCTGGCTGTTTGACTGACCAACTGTGTCTGTTCACAGCAAGAGGAGATTTTGGTATCCAGGGTGCTGCTTGATCCTGTCTGTCACTTATGCCACTTTGCTGAAAATATGGGATAAATGCTGTAGAATTTGCCCAGCTGATCAACTAACAATGTCGTGTGCTGAGAAACATCTTAGATATTCTGAATGTTCTGCATCTTTCTGTATTCTGAACGATCCTGTGTTGGGGTAATTATTCATTCTTTTGTTAATACTGATGAGTACTGCAAGTGTTTCCCATGCATATGCTAAGTGATGTTCACGACAAAATGTCTTTTCCTTGAATGCAGTGTGTACAAAAGGTGCCTAAGTGCACTTCCAGGGTAAATTGCACACATTGAGGAGTAAAGTTTTTGCAGCATTTGACATCCTTGTGATGTGGGGTTTTTCTCTCCTTCTGAAAGCAGAGGACTTCGCATGTGTGATCTCCCCTCTGAACAGTTGTTCCTCATTATTTCTTAGTTTTACTTTGGACATATCCAGTTTGACTGCCCACTGCCTGCAACTGCATAATTCCCTGGGATATTCTGGGTTTCAAGCTCTAATTTGGAGGGTTGATCTATAAATCTGGTCAAGAAATCTCCAGAAGGTCAGTGTGGAATAAATAGCAACAGTGAAGTGCTCTCCCTTTGTTTCATTACTAGTAGATGGCCTGATTCTGCACTTTCAGTGAGACTAATTCGGCACCGACATAATTCAGAAGCAGTTCAGTTTTTATGGACTGATGATAAAGTTGGACTGATACCAATGTCAGGCTGGCTTAAGAGGTTTCAAGATGGACATAAGAGGCATAAGCCAAGAGTTATATACTAGTTTTTGATTTCCCCATAATGTGATCCCACTCTTCCCTTGTTCTGAGTCAACTATAATCCACCTAACTGAATTAGCCAGAGACGATATATTATCTCACATATCTGGCTTGGTAGCTGGGGCTCAGTGTTGTGTCATCAATAGTCACAAGATTTGGCATCACCTTGGAGAGCAGAGGGCAAAAAATGTCCTTCATATTTGTGCCTGCATGGCACCACCCCTCTGGCACTGGGCTACTTTGACCAGGGAGCGGTTCTGTGCAGTCTCTAAAAATAGTCAGGAAGGTTAAAAAGAAGGAAGAGTGGGCAAAAGCATTTAATGTGTGATAAAGTAAGTGATTTTATAACTGATTTTATTACTTAAAGTTCAAACATTATTTTCACTAGCCTTTGTCTGGTGTAAATGAAGATGAAAGAAGTTGGACAGGGGGAGACTTGAGTACCGCAGGATGCTTCAGGAATCACGCCTTTAAGGGTTATTAAACACAATTTGTTTTTGTCAGATTTCAATTTGTCTGTGTTTTAGAAAATCCTAGGAACTTGAGCTCTGACATTTTGTATATCCCTATTAATTATTCATTCCTGAAAATCTGTACTTGTTTGACCTTAAGAATTATTGCCTGTTTACATTGAAGAAGACCCAGTAAGACTTGTCATACATCGTCCTTCACAAAAAATAAAAAAATATCAGAGTCTTTCTCCCTGGGTAAATGAGGAAATAAAACAACCTGGGCTGGGTCAATGGTTTTAATACTGGTGGGAAACTCTTAACATGCTGCAGAGGCAGCATCTAAGGAATATGCTGAGATAGCTGGATCTGCAGTTCTAGATTGAACTTAGGGATAGAGGACCACACTTCATCAATGCTATGTGGGATGAGCTGACCCTTGTGCAGAGTGCCACCAGAGGACTCATGCATCACTTACATCTGACAAAGTGTCCTAAGTGGGACTTTGGTGTTTTGTGAGGGTAATGTGGATATTCTTCACAGGAGCTAAGTTTTAACCACTATGGGTAAGGTTTACACAATCTTTGTCTCAATAAAAATGAACTGTAGACAAAGAGAAACTTCCACTGAAATCAACACGATATTGAGTGTGCTGCACAAACCCCACTGACTTCAGCAGTGTGAGAGCATATCTGACTGCAGATTTCCAGTTAAAACAGGCTTTTGTTTTAAGATCTCACCTCCATGAAGCATTTCATGGAAACAATTTGCTTTCAGTGATGTCAGTGGATTTTGCACAGGCCGGATGGAAGTCTGGACTTCCCAGGAACTGAATATCTGTAGCAGCCTTACAGCTCAGATCACCATGGAATTGATAAGCCCAGGGCTTTCAGGTTCTGCAACATTAGTGCAGCCCAATCAGCTCACCTTTCTACAGCTGGTGAGGGAGCAAGAATAGCACCTAAAGGTCCTGGGATAAACGTGTTTAGACAGGACCCACACCTTGTCTTTGCAGCAGGATTTTGGGACACAATTTTCACGTGAGACAAAGATTCTGGTGTTTCTCTCACAGGAGTGAGGACAAATCATGGTCTTCACAGCTCCAGCCTTCCTGTGATGCAAAGGTGAAGAAGACCTGCAAGCATGTTAGTTCTTAATATTTTCTGATTTGGGGTTGGCTTTGACTTGGACACTGAAGAACTCATTGAAATGTTAGGCTTTCCTAGAAACAGCCAAAAATTTGGCTGACAAAAGAGTGCTATCCCTTTATCTCAAAGAAAAACACCTTATTGAAATATGCAATTTTTCCTGATATTAATTATTTTTATAATTTTCCCTCATAGTATCAACATTTACAGTTTTCATTTCAGATCAGGGAAAAAACCCTCAATTCAAACATAGAGATTTTTCTCTAGAAAACCTTGTGATGGTATTTAGGACTACAGCTCTGAGGTTCATCAGCACTTGTCTCTCTCTCCTTGAACGGCCAATGAGCCATTAAAACTCAGCACTGTACTGCACCTATGAATGATTCCAACTTCGCAAAGGGGAATGGAAGACAAGGGCTAATCAGTGAGCTCAGGAGGTGTCAAATCCCCACCATGAGGCCTAATCACATATTTTCTTGTCTGTAAACTGTGACTCCTTTCTGACAACAATTTTAGTGTTAACTAACGCAAAACCCATGAAGGTGAAAAACATATATGTTTTCTTAGGATCATAGACCTCAGTTGCTGATATTCCATTACTTGCTGATGAATGAATATCTGCCATTGTTGGTTTTTGGTCTGCCTTGGAAATAAGAGCTGAATTAAAGCGTGGGTTTGCCTGTTGTGTTTTCCAAAAATGGGTTAAGACATGAGGCCAAAGCTGTGTTGCTGTTGTCAAACTGTGCTTTTTCTTTGGATTTGTTTCTAATTCTTGATTTGTATATGTTTGGAGAGATGTTATGAATTTCCCAAAGTAAGCGGACACCAGTACTGCTGCAGATATTGTAGTTCAGGAAAAGCATTGAAACAAGATCTGGACTAAAAGAACTGAGAGGCAGAAAGTAGATTTTATTTTCCCGTTAACTATTAGCAGAGAATCTTGCACAGCTCTAAAATAAATACGAACATTCTGACTTCTCTTAGGCTTTTGGCACAGTCCCATACAACATACTCATCATTAAATTCCCTTGCTTTTTTCCCCCATGACTTCTCTTCAGCCAAACTGCAGCTATTAAAGTGTTCATCCTGGGATGTCACCCTGAGTTTTTCTCTTTTAGTCCCCGACAAATTTCTTTTCCTAATATAATTTTGCCCTTTTAATACATTTGGATTAAATCCTAGTTCCTTCTTTCAGCCTTTGGGTCTCCTCAAGGGTCACCATCCCACAAAGTCTCAGGAAAACACTAGATATATTTGTCCCTCTTGTGGCTGCCATATGTCAGAAAGGTATATATTTTTATAAAGTTCAAAACAAGAAAAAAAACTTCACGCTGAGAGTTGGCTGCTGCCTAGACTGATGGTAAATATGTGATAATAGACTGCCTAAGGCACTGCCAACAGTAACTGACTTTGTTTACCCAGTGGCAAAAAAAACCCCAAACCAAAACAAACCCAAAAAACATGTGCCCAAGGCATCAATTTTCCAAGGCAGAAGAAGGTGGGTGATAATCTGTTGTGAGCAAGACTGAAACTCCTGGCTGACTGAATTAAGGATTCAGAAGTCCTTCTGAGTTGAAAGACGTGGGGAAGAGGAAGAATTGAAAGTAGCAAGTCTCCGAAGGTAGTGGAGCACAGAGGAAAGCGAGGTCCTCGGGATCCATGGGAAAGAGCAGAGTGGAAAGTGGATCACCTGCCAGGAGATTGTGAACATGCTACAGCTTGTTGCCTGCACCATGGAGATCACTTTTGGAGTTGAGATGATAAATGTAGAGATATGCATGGCTTTTGTTTCATTGCTTGTTTATCGGCTTCTGTGAACTGCATAATGTGAGAGGCTGAGCAAGTGCCTGGGATTCTGTGACAATACTCTGGCTCTTTGGCCAGTTTTAACCAACCAGTGGATCGAGGCTTCTGCACTCAATTGATGAATATTCAATTGCATTGAATATAATCCAACCCTGGTGAAATGAAAGACAGTTTTCCCTTCTCACTATTCATTTGTTCACCGAACATTCCTGTATAAGAATTTTCATCTTTTTAGTATTAAGTATTGGTGATAACAGTATATTCTCCTCTGTCCGATTAAATTCAAATTCCCTATTTGATAGTAAAAGCTGAACGAAAAGGTACAAGGCAAAGAAAAATTCCTCAAATATGCTGGTATCCCTGTGAATATGTAATGGGCACTTACATATTATCAGTCCAAGACAAGAGAAAGTATTCTCCGTCACAGATAAGCACCCCGTGCTTCATGGTACCAGTGCATCCAGTAAAAGGCATTAAAGGCTGGACCAGGTTCTGGGGATGTCAGGACACATACTGCCCACAGACAGACCATGTTCCAATGAACGCCTCCTTACATCTGGTGAGAAAGTTGTTCTCAAAAATGTAGTTGGGGCTTAAGGTGCTAAGGCTGATTCTGTCTCTCATTGTGCTAAAGACAATTGGCAGAGATTTCCAAACAGAGGGTAGAGAGATATGGCAAAAACCGAAGCCTGTATACTGAGAACTAAAAGACTCAGCTCCTATAGGTCCCTCCATAATGGTAAGTAAAGCAGAGCCTTATTTAGAGAGTTTTGGTGCATCTAAAGGCCACAAGGGACGAATCCTGGATTTCTGTGAGGTTATTTGGGAGGGTGTTCTCAGTTGCCTTTAAATGGGCTTTTGAATTGAGTGGAAAGAGGTCATGACTTCTGTTTGGGGAGAGATCCTCATTACTGAAGAGAGGTACAAGGTGAGGATGGATTTTCTGTGACTGCAGGTGGTAAGCAGGGAAGAGGGTGGTAGGAAATGCTCTGAACCCGGAGGCAGGGCTGTGACCTGTGGAGACAGCTGGAAGCAAAGCAACGGCTTCCTGATAGAAAAAATAGGTCTGTGGGTTTGCACTTGAGTGTGGGGCTGTGACTGTTAGAGGGGTCAAAATAAAACAAGCTAGACTGGTGAGATTATGAAACTAGAAGGCAGCAGATCTAATTTTTACTTCTAACTTGCTGTACGATTAGTGCCAACTCATCTAATTTCTCAGGGCGTCAGTTTTTCCATCTGTGAAATGTGGATGATGTGACCATCATCAATAAATTGCACAATGCAAGTACGACTTGATACCTACCCCCAGTGCCTTATGGACAGATTTTTATTTAGATACTTCACCACCTTTGAAATTACATTGAATAGGTGATTTGAAAGCTTTGTCATAAATCTAAATATCGCTGACACATTAAGAAGAATGTGGTGATCAGATGATGAACTGCATTAACAAAAGAAGCATGTTTAAATCTGGTATAAATGAGTTTGAACTGCAGTGGTATGAAGGTATTTTTATTTCGGCATTCTGCCAAAATGTGAGGCATTCACATTTTTATACTCTTCATGGATTTTCTTGGAACATAAACAACATGTGTATTATTGTTACAACTTTGCAGAAGTAAGCGACTCAAACACAATTTGACTATTATTGATGAACTGTGTAAATAAGATTTGTTGTAGAGGAAGTAATTTTGTGAACGTAAAATGGAATAAAAAGGAGAGCTGTATGAGGCATCCATCACAGGATGCATTTTTTGCTTTGTCACAATAAATAGATCAAAGGAGATGCATTTATTTTGCAAGAGATGCATTTATTTTGTAGAAGGCTGTGCACTGATTTGAGGATAGTCTTTGCACCATGTAGTGGATGTCACCATCCAGACTTTCCCAAAGCCTTCTACCAACTTCATATTTTCAGGAGTTGATTATGTCTTTCCAAGAGAAGGTAAAAGAAGACTCAGAGAAGAAGTGCAGCTTAGCCTTTTCCATATAAACCATTTGTGACTTTTGTGGAAAAAAAGCTATGAGATTAGTCCTAAATTGCACTGAATTGCAACTTCAGTTTCAGTGCTGTGATATAAACCATGCATTTTAATGTGTACATCATGCTTGCAGCAGTACGATAATACAGAAGCAGAGCAATTACATCAGTAGAATGAACACATTTCTAATGGTATTTGTGTTATATGGATATATGGCTGTTGGCCTGTATGCTGATACTTTCATTGCTGCCATATACATGCAATCTACTTATGGTTAAGGTTGCCAGGCAAGTAATTACCAGAATGGAGTGCTAAGCAAGCAGTCCTGGTGTCAAAGAATCTGACCTTGTGAAGATAATGAGACAAGGAGAATTCAGAACAGATGAAAGCCAAGAGCACCTACTTTATCTACTGACAGCCAGAGAACACCTTCATGCTCAATCAGTTCCTGCTAATGAGACAAGATGGGGCAAGATGGTAAAACAGCAGTAACGGGCAAACTTTTTTTCAGCTTAATGATCTATAACTTAGTCAGATAAAATTGTCTTTTAAACCAGACAGTAACATAAGTATGAACAGAGAAATACGAAGAATGTATTGAATACATTTTGGTTTTGTTTACATTATAATGGGGAATGATTAATGGGCGGGGAAATATGCCCTGTAGTGTGGCTGGGGGAAGCTTAATCTATTTAACTTATCAAAGGGAAGGCAAAAGGGCAATGCAATCACTCTCTGAGAGTCCACATCAGGAGAGGAGCACCGTAATGGAGGGCTTTTCAGCCTAGCTGGCAAACAGACACAGCATATACTGTCCGGAAGATGAAACCACAGAAATTCATGTGAGAAAAGGAGAGCTTTTATCCATGAGGGTAATTTCTAAACCAACATTGTGAGGGACTCCTTCTTCCTCAATTTAAAATTTTCATTTAATTTATTTTAAATTAAGATTGGATGCTTTTTGAAAGTATACATGCTTTTTTTTTAAGTGTCTGTAAACACCTGGTGGTCCAGGGGTGACTGTGAAGGGATCTTAGAGAGGTAACTCAGAAGTGCATGTTGATTGTCAGTCTGCATACAGCATCTTCAAATCTATTGGAAAGTTTAAAGGTATGCAGATTGTAAAAGGTTGAAAAGTAATGGACTAGCTAAATTGACTCTTGGATTAATGTCGGGGAATGTTCAAGTCTCTCTTAAACAGAGTATCAGACTAAAAAATCACTCCAATCTATTCTAATTTTGCAATCTATAAATAGGACTAATATTGTGGAGCCAGACCAAGATTAGGAAATTCTGGTATATGCTGTAAATTACCTCTTCAAGTGCCTGTTAGCTAGGCAGCCTTGTGAGATGTTTGCTGGGTAGCTAGCTGATTTTCTGTGTTATATTCCTCCGTTCTCCTTTCCGTTTGAAAGCTGCACAGGCATTACAAAGTGTTCTTGATGCATTCACAAAGTTGCAGCCTCATTCTTTCCATTCTTTATTGAAAACCGCTGCGTTTATTCAGAGAATTATTAAAGTTCAACAAGACCTCTAAGATCATTGAATTCAACCACTAACCTAAGACTGCCAGGTCCACCAGTAAACCATGTCCCTAAGCACCACATCTACATGTTTTTTGAACAATTCCAGAGGTAGTGATTCCACCACTTCCCTGGGCAGCCTGTTCTAAAAGCCTCGAAAGCCTATTCTCTAAAGGCCACAGCTTGGTGAGAAGATGGGGAGAGAACGGACCCTGGAAAATAGTTCACTGTAGTCTCAATCTTACTTGAAACTCCAGACAAAATTATAATTAAGAAGGGTCCTTGGCAGGTTGATGGCAGAGGAAATATAACTTCGATACCTGAGTTGCTGTTTGAAATCCTTTTCCTCTACTATTTATAGCACAGAATCTAAGCCACCCAGCGTGAACAAAACCACCTGTAAGGCCCAGATCAGAGTTTCTGAGGGGCATTTTTCTCTGGGAGCAAAAAGAGGGGCACTGTCCTCTTCTGTGTGTCCAGTGGCAAGGAGGCTGAGAGGTCATAGAACCTCAGTTTTCCCAACTCTCAGTTTTCCCGACCCCTTTTCACTTCAGGGTTGTCTTCATTCCAAATACAAAGGTCTTTCAGTGACTGGAGCTAAAGTTCAGACCTCTCTCTTCAGCTAGAGGAAAGGCCAAGTCCTCCTCTCTGGAAGCTGCTGGACAGAAGTTCTTCTCTTTCTGTACTGGGAGAGAACTAAAGCGTAAATCCAGAAGCCAAGGCCAGGAAGGAAAGAAGTGGCACTAGGGAATCTTCAGAATCAGTTTTTCTGGCCAGCCCAGAATTTCACCTAGTAGTTTCTTTCTTGATCAATGCAGAAGCTGGTTGGACTTTCTTTAAAGAAACCCACCACCTACTCTTGATTCGGTGTTTCAGAGCAACCACATCACTCTTGGGGACTTGAGTGGCTCCTATTTGAGGCAAAAATCTAATGGTAGTTCCCAAATGCAAGTCATTTCTGAAGTTTGAATAAGCTGCAACTCTTGCTGCAATGCTTCCCTCCTTTTCTTATCCCCTCTAATAAGCAGTGCAATACCTTGCAAAGTGAAGACCCCACCTGTGGCGGTGCCTCAGCCCTCTGGAGGGCTGCAGCTGCCCTCGTGGTCATTGGACCACTGCCACATGTGTGTGTTCCCCCCTCGTGTTTGTATTCCCTGTTTATTATGTATGTCCTCTGTTCAATATGTATGTCCCCTGTTAAATATTCATTATGTTCTCGAAAGTTCTGTTCACTTCGACACCCCATTGGTTCCTCCCTACCCAGTCCCTCCTTCCCCAGTCCCGATTTGTTCCCCGGTTGTCCCTCAAGTTTCCCTCCGCCCATTTGCCCTTCCCTGATGGGTTGCCCTGTTCCCCTTATAAACCCAGATCTTCAGCTTTCCCAGTGTCTTCGTCCCTGGAGCCTCTGCAGTGAATCATCTTGCTGGAACCTATGTGAGGACCCTTCCCTCCTCCTTTGCCTCCGGCGCCTCCCCAGCTGACACTCTGCGAGCCCCCTTCCCCACTGGGGAAGGACAGCACAGCAAGAACAGCAGCCAGCTCCTGTCAGCAGTGGCCGAGCCCTGTGGCCAGGGACGCTGCAGGACAGCCGCAGATTCCCTCGAAGAGGGGTGGCTCGAGGGAAGGCAATGTGGCGCCCACCCAGATGTGATGTGATGCTGATTAATTTACAGGCCAGTCAGATCTTGCACGTTGTCACTGAGACACATGTTCCTAGCTCCTGTTTTGTTTTCTTCAGTCTTGCCCTACCTTGGCGGTTTGTGATGGTGCCTGGTGGCCCCGTTCCAGCTGTGCGGAATGGCAATTGCAGAGCCTCAGGGAAGGGCTGTTGATGCAGGTTTGCTCTCAGAAGACCTTCACATCTTCCAGCCACAACTTCTTGCTCTGGACCCTTTCACCTCCATTTGCACGAAGTGTCCCGCATGTCAAGAGGGGAGATACTGAAAAGATCTGGAAGCAGCGTTTCTCTTCCTAACGTGTCAAAAGTGAGGACTGCAGCTCTTGGTGCCTAGAGTTATTCAATAAACTGTAAGGTTTTTATTTGTTTGTTTAATTGGGCAGCTTAAGAGTAAAGTCATGCAGGCAAGTGTGAGGGGTTTTTTTTCCAGAAAAATAGATCATTTGCTTTATTCACTTTGTTCTGTCCTGTTTTTCTCCTCTCTCTGGTGCTGTTCCAGCTCCATCTGACACAGCAGCAGCCCTGGGCACCACTGCCTCAGAGCTTCAGAGTTTCTTTTGTTATTTAAAGCTGGTAAGAGTGATAAGTGAGCTGTAAGGGCCTATGCTTTTTTCTAAGCATAGCTAGAAAAAACAGACGAGTGTTTTGGTCTCACCAGCCTGTCTGCGTGTGAGAAAACCAGACTCACAGCTGCACAGTGAGCATGGGGAAGGCCTATTGCTGACCTGTGCTCCTGCTGACCTGTGCCTTGCTTTCCCCATCTCCAAGAATGAGATGATAAGACCTGTGCAGAACACCGTAAAAACCGGGTATTGAGATGAGCAAGAGCTAGGAAAGGGGCATGGACTAAGGACCACTTCCATCTCCCTGCCATCAGTAGCTCAGCTGACCAGAAAAGCACCAGTTCACGGCAAGAGTGTTGTATTCAGCAAAGGTCTGCTGCAAACTGGTTGTATGCCAGGTGTTTTGGGTTTTTATTCCAAAACTCCAGAGGCATTCCTGGAGGGCTCTGAGCATTTTCCATTGCACCCATTTTCTTTAAGGTGAAAATAATCAAACAGCCCTTCAGTTATAGATCAAGCATGATTTCAGTGTAGATCAAGTATGGATTGCTCGGCAGCTGCAGGTTCTTCTGCTGTCCCACCCAGGGGAATTGCTGAGAGTTCCCTGTGATTCCAGGGAATTGCTGAGACTTTTCTGCTTTTCACTCTCTTATGCCAGAGTCAGAGTACTGCAGCTGACAAGTCTGGGCTTTCTTTCTAAGTGTGATCCTGAATGGTCATCCTGTTCTCAGGGTGGCAAACTCATTGACTTGTCCCATTCTTGTCCCATTCTTGTCCCTTTCTTGTCCCATTCTTGTCCTATGTGTGAGCTGCCTCCACCCCTGCTGCCCTATAGAATTTGTGAGGTGAAGTCAAATGTGAATCTTGTTTAACTGTGGAAAAAAAAGTAAGTTGATGTCTCCCTGTCCATCAGTTGTTTTAAGGTTTTTCCCACCACATTTAAAAGAGAGGGGAAAATGTGTTTTAAGGAAGAGTGAAAAGCAATTTGCACACCCACTCATACACACCAGAAAAAAATGTTTTCTCCAACTTTAGCCTTACTTTTCTCAGTTGAATGTGATTAAAAAAAAAAAAAGTCAAACAATGAAAGCATTTGGCAACATTATGATTTTTATTGCAGCTGTCATTCTCTTGTTAGAAAAATCTTGAGCAAATGTAACTAAATGCTGAAAATGGGCCCTCTCCTGTTATTTCAAATGACTTCTGAAATAACTACATCAAAATTATATCTCGAAATACAGAATTATGACTTTTCTTATAACAACTGAGATGCTTTTGGGAAACAATAATTCCAATGTTAGTGTAGAATAAAGCAAAGAGATTTCGGGGGTTAGAGAGGGACCTTTCCATGTCTTTTAATTCAGCTGTACTGTGGAAAACAAATTTGTCTTACTATTTTTTTTTCTTTTTAAGTACTTAATGACCAATTTGCAGAAATAATCTGATATTTTACAGTCTTAAAAGAAACTGGGATGCGTGTATGTGTGCATGTGTGCATAGGTACGCTGATATATAAAAGAAAATTAAAAACAACTTTTTGCATCTTGACTTCAGATTGTAGTAGATATAAACAAAGGAGGACAAGCTTGCAGCACTGTTATGTTATTTTGTGTGGCTTTTTTTTTTCCTATTAATATCTCACTTTGTGGCTGGTTAGCAGCCAAATGAAACCTGCTTGTTAAAAATAGAGGGCAACTCACATTTCTTGGGTCAGTCAGGAGTCACTTCAGTCACACAGGTAACGTGGCTCAGCAGGGTTATTTTGGACTGTCATTGGCACAAGAAGCCAGTAATTTGTGGGGGTTTTATGCACGTAGCTAGACTTGATACTGAAGATTTTTAGTGCAAACAAGTGCTTAGAACCCACACATATTTTCTGCAAGTTGCAAAAGAAGATTGTTTCATCTCAAAGACAAAAGTAGTGTTTTTCAAATAATTGGATTATATTGCGAATAGTTACTTAGAGTATTCTCTTCATTGTGGTATCATCACATATTTAATACTGGTTCTTTTAAAAAGCTGTCTTGATTTCTACAAAATATATTATCTTGTGTCACTATGATCTACAGCTCCAAGATAATGCAGAGAGGGTGGCATGGCTGGGTGCTTAGTCCTGGCAGTGTTTGGAGGGACAAAGATGAGGTCTGTGCCCCTGATTCGCAGAGCTGAGGTAACAAGGATTCCCATGGGGAGGAAAGGGAAGCTGATACCCAGGGATCTAGGAGTGGAGTAAGATCCTCTGTCAGCAGCTTGTGCTGTTCCATCCCTCCCTGCACTGCTGGCCCTCACTGCAACCTGCATTTTTCCATCACCAGGCATCTTAAAGCCCCCAGGGTGTGAGCCTGATCTGGGGGAGAAGCAGGTTGGCAGCACACTGGGGCAGTCAGATGCACACACTGCAGGACGCCTGTCAGTCAGGGCCATGGGGATGAGACACAGACGGAGTGAAATTCAGCCTCCTGACAGCTGATGCGGAGCTGACAGCTCCGCAACAGACACCAAAAGTAATTGTTAGGTGCAGCTTTGTGGAAGAAAATGATCTAAGGCTGAGTGAGGCACAAACTGTCACATGAGGACTGACGACGGCAGCATCAGCTGTCCTGCTGTACAGATCCCTTCTGAAAACTTTACCTCAAATTCTGTGTTTTTTTTTTTAAACCCACAACAGATAGTATAAATTTGGAGGTAGGTTCCAGGCAAATCCGAGTTCATCTGCTGGAGGTTGAATCGTAGCTGAAGGACTGTCAGCTGAAGAAGTGGGTGAAAGAAGACTTGACAGCCCAAGTTTAGTACCTGCTTAGAGAGACAGAACAACCTGTTTGTGCAGAGGGTGGCCCTGGGCAGTCGTGGGAAGGGAAAAACAACCCCTCAGGCTTGAGAGGTATAGGAGAAACGTAAAAACCAGAGGAAGCTCCTATCTGCTGCTATTTTACGGACAAAATGGGATGTGTGAATGTTCAGCAACAGCAGCAGTAACATCATCACAGACAGGTGCAGTTTAAATATACTTTTCATTGAAGAACTTGAATTATTGTGTTGTTCAGTTTAATTCCTCTTTCTTCTTATCCACTGATATCCTTTTGTACCACTTTGTGACACATTTCACCTTGGTAAGATGTTTTCAAACATATTGAATAAAATATTTCAATTTACATTAGTTGAGCAAATAATACAAGTCCAGGATGCTTCCATGATGTCTAAAGGAATGGGCAGCTGACTCACTTAAGGATCAACATTTTAGGCTGAAGATCCTATGCAGTCAACATCTTCACATTTTTCTAAGTCCACCTTTTCTAGAGGCAAATTTCTGAAGTTCCACAAAGAAGAACTGAATTATGGTATTGGATGTAAATTTCATAATTTGCCTACTAACAGTTTAGATTTGGAATAACTGTTTGGCTACCTCAGAACAGGAGGAGTGAGAAGATGACAAAATCTGTGTAGTGTAGTGTGATGATCTAACTTTAGGTAATATTCAGGTCTGCAGTTCTGGTCCAGGAAACTTGGCTGATGTGTATCTTTGCTGGCTGTACTCAGATTGGGAATTTTGGATAAAAGCACAGAAAGTGTAGCTTCTTGTTCGGAATCTGTTAAACCTTATGGCTATTGATCCATTGCAGTTTTGTTCAAAATAGAAGCATACATAAAGGCAACAGTTATGTGGAAACAAAAAAAATTTAGGATTTTTCAAAGCGATGAATCTGAATTGAATTTATAAATATCCATGAACAACTTGACATAATTTTCATAGAAGTCTCCCAAGTTTTCTGAATGTTTATCCTTTCTCTAATCACTGGAAGAGTGGCTGCAGACTATTTATTTTGTTTTCCAAATGTGATGAGACTAAGAAGTTTAGAAGAGACTAAGAAGTTTAGAAGAAGTTTAAAATTCTCTTATGGGGCTAATTTAAATTGAAAACAGAAGGAAAAAAACCTACTGCTAATTTTTAGATAGATGTCTCAAAGAATTTTACAGTAAATCTGCCCAAGTCTTTGGCTCAGTGCTGAGTGAAGATTCTTATGGATGTTGACAGAGTTGCTCTGCTTTCTACAAAATAATCTTAAACCTGATCTATAAGTGACTTAAACCTCACGTATGCTCAATGAAAGCAGAACCACATCAGTAATGGCCCTAAATTGACCTAAAGTAATTCTAAAAGTTTCCAGTTACCTAACAATCCTCTTTTGTTTTAATAATGAAAAAAAAAAAATCCATGTACTATGGGTGCTTGAAAAAGAAAGACTCCTGATTGAGCTATTAGAAGTCAGTAATAATTCATAGTGAACTTGAAAAAAATCTGTAGAGGTTTTGTTTTACAAATTCTTCAGAACATTAATTTCACATCCTGTTCTTTAAAATGTGTTCGCTTTTGTGGCGATAATTACTGAGGATGTGAGTGAATCAGAGTCTGAATCATTTAAGACCTCTACATCCATGAATAATGTTCGCCAGTGACTATTTCTCAGCTCCGTATTTATGCAGTAATTCTAACAATGAAGTCTTGTTGTGTTACAAGAAAATAAACATTAAAGTAAACAGCTTGTTCTGTATTGAGATGATTAGAGGAGGAATTCAACAAAGACTTGACTTCTGTCAGTCCAGTTAGGAGTTTATTATCCAAAGCTGTTGTGATAACAGTGTTATTTCAGTGGATACAGGCTGTTCAAGTTTCCTGGGATTTTAAGGTGAATTCAGGTCATTCATTACTTTTGTTGGCACTATAAATCTGTAGCATTAGGAAGGAGAGGAAGGAGATAAGTATGCTACAAATAGTACAAATAAGTATGGAAGAGATCACTTTAACCCCCTAATTCTTTCTGTATGAAAATCTGTCTCCCTTCTTGATAGGAGCACAAAAATAAGATGGAAGAAAAAAACCACCCAATTTCCTTTTCCAGCCATACTGTGTACACTTTCATATGCATGCAGGACATCCTCTGAAGCTCTCAAGCTCTTGCACTCTGTAGCTGCTGTTGGTTCTTTGAATGGTGGAATTCAACACCGGCAATGCAAACAGCAGAGAAACTGGGGACTTGCCTAAAAAACTATTTCTTGTAGAATGTGATTTAAAATCCCTGTAATGTATACTGTGAACACTCCCCAATTTATATGTGACTTGTGGAAGAAGCTGTGTTGAAATTTGTGGTTCAGTTGCAATTGTAGTAGATCTTCTCAGCACCTTTGCATTGATTATAGCTGGACATTTTTCCTCATCTTCAGTTCATTCCTCTTCTTTTTATTCCCAAAGGAGTTGAAGGAGCACGAAAAAGGGCAGCTACGCCCCCCAGTTTTCCAAACTGATAGTACGATCTTCCTATTTCCTATTTATTTCCCTCAGATAATTCTTTGCCATGAAAAATGTAGAAAATTAATTTCCTGTTACACAGCTTCTAAGCAGATTAATCTTGCTTGTTCATTGCATTAATTGCTCTGTTTTGTTAATATCTTTATAGTTAGTCTACTTCTAATTATAGGATGAAAGCTGTTTATTCCTTCTCCTCTGATTAGCCGTGGTGGAGTCCTTACACCCTGTATTCTCTGTATCAGGGAGAGGTCTGATGGTTATCTTACTGCCTTGGGTGTTTATGGCTAGTGAAAAGCTGCAGGACTTAACTCACTGGAAAATCCATTCATGGAGAGGAAAACTAAGCCACTGTCTGGAGCAACATTAGAAGAACATCTCTGGTTTGAGATTTCATTAAGCATCCTCAGATACACAAATGGTCAAATGTGAGTCTCATGAGGGATGGAACCGAGTCATGTTATAAAGGACTCGAATTGCTGTTAGTTCTCCCTTTTCATAACTGGAAATCAACTTCAACATTTTATGTAATTTTTCAGGGCTTTGAGGTTTACTGCCATCAGTACTAAAGTGTTACTCAGAAATCTTGGAATGATCATCATCCTAGTTATACCCACTTAAATGTGCAAGCTCAAAACATCTTGCCCTTTTGGGACCTATATAGTGTTTTCACTATCAGATCGTGATGTCCAATGATATATTTAGAAAATAAAAACGTGAAGAATCTGTCCAAGTAGAGATGATATAGATGGATACTTACAAAAACATTAGAACGCAATCCTGCAGTGTCCTGCAATCCTTTCTCTCGTGAGCTGTTTTAAATGAGTAACCTTTCTAGAGTGAAATGCTCTTCTATTTGTAGGACCTGATCTGCAAACTGTTTGAGATCTTAATTTTACCATTATATCTCCTGTCTTCAGAACCTATCTTCCAAAGGCCCAAATTCAAAACAAGGTGTTGAGATAAGGTGAGATGCGATGCGATGCGATGCGATGAGATAAGATGAGATGAGATGAGATGAGATATGAGATGAGGTGATGCAGCCAGTCACTCGCCCCTCCCCCTCAGGTAATTATCAGGGGACACACGTTGAATGCTCAGATTCCCTCTCTTCTCTGCCATGTGTACAGAGCCTGGCAGATGACACATCCACTCAACCCTACACTTACTATTAAACACCTTTCAACAAACACAAGCAAAACCACTCTGCCATAGTAACACTAACTCCTACTTCCAGTGGAAAGCTCTTGCAGTTACGGCGGGGGGAAGCATCAGCTGTGTGGGGAGCAGCATGTCCTCCTCTGAGCATCGCTGCTGTCAGGGCAGCTCCGTGTCTCGCACGAGTGTTGGTGCAGGCTGCATTTCAGCACAGCTGGGAGTCCTGCTGCCCACTGAGCCCATCTAACTGCACACACCATAGGCTGACTGACGCCCTTTAAGGCAAATGTAGAAAGTTTGCTGTAAAACCTGATATAGTTTTTGACATTGATGGATATGAATAGTGAGAAATGTCAGTTCAAGATGAAAAGCTACTGGTGAAACAGTATCCTCCAAACATATTCCCGTGATACCACGGCAGACTTTAGCAGCCTTGATTTTCTTGACACAGAAGCTGGTAACTAGCGGTCTGCTGGTAACTGAAGTCTGTAACTTCAGTTACATTATTTTCAAACAGTTCAAAAGGCTGTAGCCTGATTTTCAGAGTGCATTTTCACTCCCATTGTGGAGGAAAGTTGTTTTTGTGCTGTTGGATACATGGAATATGGTACATATACATGCATGTATTCAGGCATGCATGTAAGTCTGATTTTAGCAGTTATATCTGTGGGAACAGGACATACTGCAAAGCAGCATTCTCTTTCATCATCTCACTTTTTCCTAGCCAGTAATCCAAGTGCCTTGGCAAGAATACAGAAAGACACCTATTTAAACAGATACAGATTTTAATTCTGTCCTCAAAATATTAGATTTTCTCTCCAGAATTATACTCCCTTACCCCGAGAGTTAGAAGACTGCATTAGTCCCTAGGTCCCGTCTTGGCTGATAAATGGTTATTTATTTGTTCGTGTATTAGTTGACTGCATTTTTGCTTTTCAAAAATACCTAAACATTGTTTCCTGACTTTTTACAAACATCTCTGATTTATGAAAAAAGTTTACAAAGAGAAAAAAATTTAACCAATCCTACCTAATGACATTTTAAATTTTGGTTTTTATATCACTCATTCTTACTGTTGTTTTAAAGGAAGAGCTTTTAAGCTATTTTTAAAAAAAAGTTATTACTCTACTTGGATAGATTTCTAAAGGTAAGAACATGACTTGACAGTCAAAAAAAATATGGCAAATAGTCTTCAGAAGACATTTGAAAATTTTTACAAAGCTTTCCCTGTAAATGTTTTTGCTACATCTGTTCCTTACATGCAGCATATTGTACAACAGTACAACGGTTTTAACAGATGTTGAGGATATGCAGCACTTACCACATTCATCAAATGAGAAACTTTTACCTTTAAACTGCCCTCTTTCATGCTGTAGGTATAGTGAAAAGCTAAAGCCAACAGAGATATTTTATTTGAATATTAACGAGGAATATTTCTTTGCTGCTCAAGGACTCGTGTAACGCCTAATAAGGGGTAAGAATAAACATTACTGGCAGCAATGAAATTTCCTCTCTCACTCCTTCTGTGGTACTGAGTTATTATTTATCACTGAATTATTGAGACAAAAACATTAGGTTTATAACTATTTGTGCATTGCCTGGTTCACCTTGGCTGAATGACTTGGGGACTGTCATCTAAGCTTGTTATGGATACTCTCCAAGATGATAAAGACACTTGTATAGGATAAAGATGATAAAGAAGATAAAGACACTTCTATAGAAAATTTCACAGAAAGCTTAGCTTGGATGCACTGAATCTTCTCCTCAGGATGCTGAAAATACCTAAAGCTTCTCAAGAACATTTTGTTTGTTTGTTTATTTGTAGGATGTATTGGCATGTTTAGGGTTCCTAATTTTATTTCCACTGCCTCTTGTAACTTCTGTTTGTTCTGGGCTTGGCTAAGTGCCTTTCAAGCATGGCAGAAGCAACAGGGTTGTGTGGAAGTCCGTTGCCAAAGTGAAGTCAAAGCCACATATTCACACAATCACAGAGTGGTTGAGGTTGGAAGGGACCCCTGGAGATCATCTAGCCCAACCTCCTGCTCAATCAGGTCACCCAGGACACGTTGCTCAAGAAGTGTCCCAATTGGATTTTGAGTACCTTCAAGGATGAAGACCCCATAGCTTCTCTGAGCAACCTGTGGATAAAGGTAGAAAGTAAAACTTTTGTTGAAGAGAAATTTCCTGCATTTCAGTTTGTGCCCATTGCTTCTTGTCCTGTCACTGGATGCCACTGGGAAGAGCCTGGTCCATCTTTTTCATTCCCTTCCACCAGGTATTTATACACATTGATAAAATACTTCCTCTTCTCCAGGCTGAATAGGCACAGCTTTCTCTCCATACATCAAATATTCTGGTCCTTGAGTCATTTTTATGGCCCTTCCTCAGACTCTTGTGCAGGGGAGCCCAAACCTAGGCCCAGCACTTAAGATGCGTCTCACCAGGGCTGACATGAGGGAAAGGATTACCTCCCTCTGCCTGCTGGCAATGTTTTTCCTAATGGAGAGCCATTCCTCCCCGTTATGCATAATCTGAAGATTTGCTGAAGGTGCCCTCTCTCTTGTTATTAATGAAGATGTCACCTTTCGAGGCCTGAGGTGAGGCTGACCGGCTTGTAGTTCCCCAGATCCTCCTTCTTGCCCTTCTAGAAGATAGGGGCAACATCCCGTCCTCAGGAATCTCCATGAGCACCTGGACCTTTCAAAAATAATTGGGAGTGGCCTTGCAATGACATCATCCAGCTCCCTCAGAACCTGTGAGTGCATCCTGCCAGATCCCATGTAAGCTCCAGTTTGTTTAAATACTCACTAACCTGACCCTTCTCTACCAAGAGTAGGTCTGCCTTGCTCCCGACCTCCACTCAGGAGTCTGGGGTTCCTGAAGGCCAATCTTACTGGTAAAAGGGTGAGGCATTCAGTACCTTGGCCCTTTCCCTGTCCTTTGCCACCAGGTCCCCTGCCCCATTCAGCAGCAAACCCACATTTTCCCCAGTCTTCCTTTTGCTGTTTCTGTACTTGTAGAAACATTTCTTGTTGCCATTCACATCCCTCATCAGATTTAACTCCAATGGATTTTTGGCTTTCCTAAGCCCATCACATGCTCAAACAGTGTCCCTATACTTCTGCATAACCTGACCCTGCTTCAACCTCGTATGGTTCCTTTTGGAGCCTGAGTTTAATCAGGAACTCCTTGCTCAACCATGCAGGTCTTTTGCCACCTTGGTTTGACCTCCCAAACATGGGAACAATAACTGGGATAATTTCCAATCTTGTAGGTGGTGGTCCCCGAAAATCAACAAGCACTCCTGCACCTCTCTTCTCTCCAGAGCTTTATCCCATGGGATTCTTCCAAGCAGCTCTCTGAAGAGGTCCAAGGCTGCTCTCCTGAGGTCCAGAGCTGCGAATTCTTCTATTTGTGTTGCTTCCTCCCCTCAGGATCCTGAACTCCAGCATGCTGTGATCACTGCAGCCAAAGCTGCTCGCAACCTTCACATCCCAAACAATCTCTCTTGTGTTTCTAAGTATGAGGTGCAGCAGAGCACATCCCCCTGTTGGCTCTGTGATCACCTGTTTTAGGAAGTTGTTATCAATACCTCCCAGAAACCTCCTGGATTGCTTGTGCACTGCTGTTTTGGCCTTTCAACAGAAAATGGGATATCCAAGGAGGCCAGGACCTGTGAATTCTTTGAAGGAATGACCATCCTATGTTCTTTAACAGCGAGGTTGCACAGTCTCTCTTTTTTAGGCCAAGGCATGTCTGCAAAATGTTCTGGGTTCAAGACAGTATATTTGTTTCTGCCAAAAATACCTTACGTGTCCAGCATCGTATCTGGGATAATAAAGTTCCTGTTGTGCAAAGAAATGCAACTTTTGAAAACATACACAGAAGTATTTCTAATGTGCACGGCTGGCTTTCATAACCAAGCCATCAGTGCTCTGAAGGTAATCTAGAATATTCTGGCCCATAAACTCAAGGAGTGAAGAACAAAACTCATCTCTGATTTTGAGTTCCCATTTGACATCTCTTATGTCTTTATTGGAATGCCTCTCCTGGACAACATCATACACCTCTGATCGAACCCTGTCCTTTGCTAAGCAAAAGGATTTTATAAGAATTTACCCAAATCTCCTTCATTCAGTTACAAGCTCTTTTAATTTTTTTTTCTCTTGGATAACTTCTATCCCCTGAATGAAATCGACGCTAGAAGGTATAGACTGTCTCTTGTTTTGTGTTGCCATTTTCTTGGAGCAGTTCATGAGTCCTTTAATCTGCAGGATTAAACCTGCATTTCTGGTGCCCACCACCCCAGCCAAGGCTATTCTCTGGGTCCGAGTGTTTGGGCCACACCACTTTTTCCAGCTATTGTGGCAGTACAGCCAGTGTTCTCAGGACATGGTCTGCTCAACCCTACCACCTCCGGCTGGGGTTCAGTCTGGTTTGGATTTCAGTCTGTAGATGCAAAGCAAAGCCTCTATGTCTCTGATCACATGAGGTGAGAGGCTTTTTGGGGACATCTTATTTTTATTCTGTTTTAGAATATATTTTTTTTCATTGTGTTAAGCTATAAGTGATTTCACTCCCTGCCTTACACCAATATAATGTGGCATTACGATTTCTCTTGCAGCAAGTTAAATATCTTTGTGAAATTTATTAGTAATTCTTAGCTGTATCTATTTATTTTGATTTAATTATTTATTTTGAATTAAGATTAATTCAGTGATTACATGCGGATAATTTTTTCAGGGGATTAAATTTGCATTTTCATATTTTTTTTCTAAAATTTCCCAAAGTGAAAGGCTTAAACTGCCATTTTCATTAAAATATGCCAGTAGTGTGACTGGTATTGTTAAAGACACAGAAGTACAGAAACCAAAATCTATCTTCTCAGTAGTTAATGATCAAATAGAAATAATCTCATTGATTCTGAAGTAACTAAATTAGAGTCTTTGAATTTTGTGCCCTCTATTCAGGTTCAGTTATCTGTAATTTAAACCCTGGTTTTAATCCCCATTGTGTTGATCCCATAGCTTAAAAGCATATGCTAATCAAATACAAAAATGGGAGATGATGTGCCCTTTAATATTTCTACGGATTCATTGAATGGGGTCACTTTTGAGCTGGGTCACTTTTGATGCAGTTCTGATTTCTGTAGCTGCAGTACTAGATTTTGACCACTGAGTGTCAGACACTGAATAATCTTTTGACATTTTTTACCTTTTTGTTTCAACCGTTTCCCTCTGCAGCACAGTGTTAAAAAGAAAAAGTTATGGCAGATCTTCCCAGCTCTGCTTTAACCAGAAAAAAAAAAATCTCGATTGTTTGATAGATTAAATTCCATCACTAAGCCAGAAAGAGAACAAATTTGGGCGTGCTAAAAAGAAAGCTTTACGGCACACACTACAACAAGTGCCTTGCTATGTGTGTTACTGGTGGCACAGCGTTGCAGAAAGTTGTATTTTACTGATAAGAATTTGTGTGGGCAGCTAAACTCCTGTTCATGATGTCGCTGTTGCATACTGCTTGTTCTTCGTCAAAAACAGAGGATAGACATCACCCTAAACTGCTTCTCAGGATTATTCTGGGATTTATTATCTGGCACTGTGAGATGAGGATATCCCCGTGTCTATCTCAGTTATGTGCTAAGGGTGTGTGTATCTGTGCTAGACAGCTTTGGTGAGGGCTTTGAGAACTTTCTTGGTGGAGACACAATTTAAACAAGCAGCAACTTCTTTGGCAGCACATTCAGTTTCCCTTTCCTCTGAACTTTAAACTATTGCAAATATACAGATGAAACATTGACACGTAGGCCCAACCTTACTAGGCTATTGTTGCTACCTTGGGGAATCCATTGCCAGAGACATAACTGAGGCAAGAGCTTGGTATCAGTGAGATAATAGTAACTGGTGTGTTAAAATGAAAGGACACAATTGTGGCAGCCACCACTGCACCCATTAAAGACAGAGCTGCTACTGAAGTAGCTGTCTACTTCAGCTTCTCTAATGCTTTTCATGATAAGTCTCTGACTTTCAGCTGATCATATCTGCTGAACTTACACACCTGTCTTGTTCCCTTGGTGCTTTCCCTTAACGTGTCTGCATGATAAAAAGAGGGGTCTCTCCCACTGGATTGCAGAAGTGATGCCTTCAGATTTAGCTTTTATATTTTTCAGATCCTGTACTTCTTTAGTCTGTAACTCTAAAACTCCTTAGCCTGTTAGTTACTGTTCTCCCATTCTGGTTAGGCGTAAAAAATCCTCTCTGGGCCTGGACTGAAGGACAACTTGTTGTCCCAGGCCCCAAAATATGTAAACTGAGCCTCCAGGAAGGGGGAGCAAACTTGGGGTGATTACATCATTACCTGAAACTGTAATTGGAGAATTAACCCTGGTATGCAAATGGACCAAACTTACAAAAGTGTGAAAAACCCATGACCCAGCATACATCTTGGGTGTAGCCCCTTGGGAGCTTTTTGTCTGCCCAAGGTGTACCTTTGAAGGCCCTTCAATAAATACCCGCTTTTATTTTCTTAATCTTGTCTAGCCTCTGTTTTCAGGTAGCCACTTCGAGGCATCAGAAGAAATAGAAAGGCAGAAAAAACATGGCAGAATTGACAAGGACTGAAAATCTGAGCTAACCTGCAGCAAAGAGATGCCAATGACTGTTGCTGGGAGCAGAGAGAGAATCTCAGGTGATGCAGGGCAGAAATGGGGGGTGCAGGGGTAGGGGACGTGATTGTTAGGCACAGTGGATGTAAAATCCTCGGCTTTGTTCCAACTCATGCAGAAGTAAAAATTACAGTTCTGTGCAAGGAAGCTTACTGTAGGGAAATACCTAAATCAGCACTGCCTTTGAAACCTTACATCATTCACTAATGGATATTTAGAAGTCTTGGTAATGGCCATTTAATGGCTTGTTTGTAAGATCACCTCAGGAATTTGGAGAACTAGGTGGAATCTCTGTTTTTGCTGCAGAGCTAAGATGCTGTGCTGCCAGAATTATGCAAATGATTTTTTTCTAGTTTTCTCTGCTACATGATGTTGTAAAGTGTTAAACACTTTGGGAAACCTCTTGAAGGGCAATCAGCTAAACAGGACCCAAATGTCTCTGTGCCTCAGCTTCCATCCCTTCTGCAAAGTGTCCTTGCTCTCATCTCTCAGGCATGCTAGAGAGAGAAATTCATAATGACTGTGGACCAGTTGCTGTGAAATGACATCATCACAGAAAATTCCAGGAGGTAATGAATGATTTCATACTTGATTCATCATTGATCTGTGGCACTGCAAATAAAGTCTGAGGTGTCCCTTGAAAGGAGGTACATAGAAAGGTTGAATAAAAGTTTGCACTTCAGCTGTTTTGCACAGCAAATGAGCCTGGAACATGATTCTATGGCCATAGCACATTGTGTGCTCTGTCACACAACAGAGTATTTCACCTCACAGTGTTTATAGACAATAGGGTTGGATTAAATTCAGACAGGCAGCTTTTTTTTTTCTCTCATTTTCTAACTTATTTTTCTTTTCACACAATTTTTAATGTCACAGCCCAACTGTAATAAGGCAGATCCTGCTTTCCTAAGAACAGGATGTTGGTTAATTCACTGTCCACTGAGAATAAATGTTTCTGAGAATGCTTTCCTCAGTAGTAATCTCTCTTCTTTTTTCCTTTTCTTCATCTATCAAACACTAGATAAGTGCTTTTAGAAATGCACCTTTCAATTTTAACCGGGTTTATGCAGCACTTTAATCACAATTCAGTCCTTTGTAATCCTATCATTTATAAATTTGCCCAAGGAGGAACATTGTTTCCAAGAACTATGAGTAAGATGCCATTATGAGGATCTAATAAAAAAACCAAGAGTTTTCACTCAAAAAGGAATAGTCTGACCTGGCCTGGGAACACTGTAGTAAATAGTTAAACTTCAAATCAATCTATCGTGTTTAAGGCTTCAAGGTAGTAGGAGAGGACAGAGAGAAGCCTGGACTGCAGGTTTGTCTCCCTGGTGAGAAGAGTTTTCCATATTTTTTGCTGCCCACCTGAAAGCTCAATGTGCTTACTTCATTCAGGTGATTTTGTGGCCATCTGCTCTGTGAGACAGTTTACATTTTGCCTTGGTACTCTTTGTAAAAGATTCCTGCATGGAGCAAGGTAGAGTTCAAAATACCCCGTGCAGTCCCCACAAGGAGACTGACCCTCTGCTGCACAGCACTATCCAGCTTTTTTCTCTTCAAGGAAAAGAGGGGAGCTGAGGCAAAATGTGAACCCTACAAGGAACAAAATAATTAACTGAAAATTTAATTAGACAGGAACAGGGCCTTACTTCTGAAAGCCTTGCCTGCTAGCACATCTTCTGACTTGGGTGGTGCTGCCGTTCACGTCTCTGGTTGCAACAGGTACAAACAAGTAGTGCAAAGGCAGAAGCAGATTGCACAGAGTTTTAATACCTGAAAATGAATTGAAATGCTTGATGTCACAGGATCCATTGTGTTTTCAGAATGGGCTATAGAGATAATGATAGGAAACTTGCATTTTGCTCCTGGTTGGACTAAGCAGGACTCAGTATTACACAGATGCAGGTGGCTTTTGTTTCTAGTCTGCAACCTGCTGGATCCCACTGAGCTTTATTTATGTCAAGATTTTGGTCTGAAAAAAGATAATTCAGACCATAGTCTTGAGCGGGGCACACTTACAGGGGTGGTAGAAAGAATCTCCTTCCCTTGCTCCTCCATCCCTTAAACATCACATCTGGCTGGAAGTTCGCTGCTCTCTGCAGGTTTGTCTGGGTCTGCAAGCAGAGGTAGCTCTTGGGGGACAGGAAGGCAAATAGTTGAAACAGGGAACACAATAAGCTCTAATCAATTTAGACAGGACACTGTTGGTCTCTGTGGACTATTTTGCAGAGATCTCAAAGGAGAGCTTAAAAAGGCAGCTTTATTGCCTGGAGGCTTGACAGAAGTTAACACTTCTCCTTGAAAAGCGCAAGTCAAAATGGATGAAAATTGCTACATCTCAAGCACGGATGAGTTTGGTGGATGAATCACTAGGAAAAAACTTTACAAACTGTTTTGCAAGAGGACAAGCCTAGAGAGCTCCCTACTGGTCTTTAAATACCTACGAAGAGGTTTTTTCAGCATTGCAGTAATTGTGAAAACCATGACAATGGTGTTGAGCCAGTTATACATTTTGCCTTGTAGCATGGCAAAAACCACGTAAATCTCCGATATTTAGGTACTATGGCATGCCAAAATCTCCTCCAGAAAAACAAACAAAGGTAGCTAGCATCAGGTCTATTAAAATGTGCTTGAATGTGGTTTTTTTTACACTTTTAAGTTCTTTGCGATGTAAATAAAATCAAGAAATTCTCTTTAACTTGGGAATAAAATTACTTGATGCTAAACCCTATATAAATAAGATTTTAAACCAGTTTCAAGATTGGAATTCTTTCTGAGATCAGAAAATTTATAAAAATAGCTCAGGTCCAGTTTTGACTATTCAATATTTTGGAAACAAAAAAATCCTTGTCTTAATAGCCTGCCAACTACCTCTGCTCACACTTAGCAGTCAGGATTATTTTATTTCTCCCAGAAAGTCTTGCAGCTGACGGTGAGATACTATGTGGCAAGAAGCTGCAAGCAGATGTGCATTGTGGCTCACTAGAGTTTTTATTAATAGGAAGTTCCTACTTAGTGAGAGCACAAAATTCATCCTGCCAGTTTCCATAACAGAGCCCACTCCTGAGCAAAGGTAACATGCAGAAATACCGCTGTTTGTTATGGGGCACAATCAGCCAGACAGACCAGGACAAAAAGGCCTTATCCTGCCGTAAGTTAATTTGAACAGAAAAATATCTATTTTGGATTGAAATCTAATCAAGTGTTTGAGACAGTTCTGTTTGGAAAGGGCAGATGATTTTCACTCCGAAGTGCTTCATTGCAAAATCTCTGCCAAATTATCTCGCTGGCAAGATGGAGCCACCTGGCATTTTTGAATGGCTGCTGGGAGTGGCTGCGTGCCAAAAATTTGCCAGACTGCGGCGATTAGTTTTAAAGAACTTGGCCTATGCTGTTCTTTCTCTGTGCAATGTCCTCGGGTCCCTCACGCCAGGCAGATTCCTGCACACTTATCAGGCAGGATGTGGAGCTTTTGGAGTTAGGGAGGATGCTCTTGCCTCTGCAGTTTTGGTCACCATGAGGTAATGTGGCAAATTTCTGGTGTTCCCAGGAATCTCCTTGCTTTTTGCCTTCAATCTTCCGCTATGAAGTATTTGCTGAAAGGCAAAGGTTGCGCATAGCTCCCTTTCAGTTTTGTGGAGTGATTATACTTCTGGAAATGAGAAGGTTGCTATGCTGGGAGGCCACAATGGGAGGCACAGGCATTCTTGGCTCTGTATCCTTTGTGAACGTCCACAATGAAGAGGCTCCTGTGCCACTGATTAGGAGTGCCCTTTGTTACAGGACATTTTTTCCTTAACAAATATGTGGGTTTGATAAAGCTCCCACATGCTGAATAATGACCCAAGGCCAAGCACCAATTAATAGTCTAGTTTATAAATGGAGAAGGAAACAGAATCTGCCTTTTAGCCTTTGAATAGCAAGCCTGTTTTAAACAGCTTGACTGTCATCTCTTTAAATTCACTTGGAAGATCTGTGGGCTTTAGCTCATTGCCTTTGTGGATCTCTGCACTCCCAGGCAAGTTTTCCAGGACCTTGGTGTAAAAGAAGCTTAGGCCTGCTATTTGTGTGTTACTGAAACTTCTTTCAAAACTGCTGTGACAAGTAGAACAGCACCATTATAAAGCAAGAATTTTGGGAAATGTGCCTTTGGAACTTTTTAGGAAGGAGGAGGAGAGACCATCTGTTTTGCTTGTCACAATTCTTGTTTGTTTAAGATGTGAATTGCCAGAAATGTGGAAAGATTGGGTACAACGACAAGTGATAGAGTAATTTTCACACTGGACTTATGGGAAGCATGTGTTGTCCATCTGTGTGATTCTCATTTTATGCAAATTTAGGAAATATAGTCTTCTGTCTAATTGTCCAAAGGTAGTTCTGAACATTCAAATAGAGGAAAGATACCACGCCATATCGTCAGTAGGCCTTCCTTTGGCTCTGCAACACGCCAGTGCAGAATGCTGCTTGTTTGAAACTACAAATCATAATAAACATTTATATTTAGAATCCCATAAAATAATGTTTCAGGGTCTGCAAAACACTCCAGACCCATGCCTGGGTTTTCCTGGAAGTGGAACAGGATGCCACGATTTTCCTGACCTTCCTAAGCAGGTGTTACCAACCTGCCCTGAGTCACATGCTGATGCCTGCTGGATCGTGATGCTGGGGGAATACCAGAAGAGGCTGGTGAGAGTCTTCAGGCTAAAAAATACATAGCTGTACATGGTTAAAGCTTAAACAAGGCGTATCTGAGCTTCTGGGAAGAAGCTTTAATTTAAGGTTTGTTTTGGGGGAGGAAAGTGTTTATTTGCCTTCTCAAAAAAGAAATCACACTCCTTGGAGGGTGATGGAAGTTTTACCTGGAGCATATTGCATTTTTCAGAGCTCGTGAAAATGATGCTTCCCCTTATCTACCCTAAGCAGTTTCATTGAATAGGTCCCAAAAGATACACTTTCCTTCCCTCTTTTTTCTTTTTTATCAGTTTGTGGTTTGTCTACAAACCGCAAATGAGTCTGTATTTTTTTCACGCGGCGTGACATCTGGAAATGTGACTAGAAATAATTCTTAATTCCGCTGTCATTGAAGGGCAAGCATTCCCAATTTAAAATACATTTTTTTGAGAGTGTTCAGTCAAGGATTGCTTCAGTGCTTGATCTTGTAGAAAGACAAAAGAGATCCACATGTAGTCAACATGGGATTCAGTTTGGAATTCCTATTGGAAGTTCCCATGAAATACTTTCCTTTGTTGATGATTCTTTAAATGGTACAATGCCAGCAGTACCAACGATTTAGGTTTGTGCGTTGTTGCTTACTAAACCCTCTTTAGACAGACGCCCTGGTTCTACATACCGGCTCTTAGGATTTTTTTAGGTGTCTGTTGTTGTCGTTTGGATGATTTCAAGGTGATTCCCATTTGTGATTTTAAAAATATTCTATTTACTGTATGATGTATCATTAAATCAGGGAAAACCAACCGTGCAAGAAGACAAATTTTTTAATAAATAGCAATATAGCGATGGTAATTTGTAAACACACTGATTCTGACTCCTTGCAATCTGTCTGGCTTTTGAGGAGAGCTCTGTTGTGTTTGTGAGTAGAATGGAAATCTTGTTCATAATGCCTGTGGGTCAGTTCTGTGATGCCTGATGTCAGAAGGGCTGTTGCTGAACACTGGAAAGACAGTGTAGCAGGACCCCAGGTTTTGGCTGGGTCAAGAATACTGCTATATATAATGAATCTCAGACTCCTCTAGGTATATGAAGCTAAAATGGTGTAGGAGAAATGGACTGACTAAAGGGAAGATAGGGACCATAACAATCAAAGAAAATGGGAGATTAAGCAGAGCCTCATCTTGCTGTGGGTCTCACAGGGTGAAGGGACAGCAACTAGAGAAGTTAGGTCTAGTGTATCCAGCAGGACAAGAAAGAGAAGCAGGGAAAAGATAGGAATCCGTATTGCATTGACTGAGGTAGAAATCTGTATTTCATAGAGCAGCTCATTATTCAGAGAGGACTCTCAGAGAAGGGGGATGAAACATGTTTTCTTTTATTGAGCAGGATTATTTAATAAGTAGGTTTGCTGGTTTTCAGGTGGGAGAGGCTTGGGAAAGGTTTCAAGTCTGTTTTGGTGGCAATATCAAGCTGCTGGTTGTGGTGGTGGTGGGAATCAAAGACGGAGGAGGACAAAAAGAAAGGGAAGAGTTGAGGTGACAGAAGAGGGATTCTCCTGTGGAACTCGGGATGGATAGATTCAAAAGTGAGCAACAGCAGCTTTGTGAAACACAATCTTTTTTTCTCCGTGTGTCTGTTTTCTCTGTCTCAAAAGCCGAGCTCTGTGTCAGCCTCCTACTAAAATGTGCCTTACACTGAGGAAAGACTGGTCCAGACTTAATTATCTTAGGAAACTGGAAGCTTTTTGTTTTTCTGTCCTAAGTACTTGTTAAATGCATCTCCATGGTGAATAAGTACAATAAAGCTCATAAAATTCTTATAGATGTGCAATTTGAGCTATAAATAGTAAGTTATCTGAATGTGGTGCAACTGTCTGTTTAAAAATTTTAAATGGAATAATGAGGTGTATTTTATATGTGGCTGCCCAGTAGAAGCTGCTCCACAATTCAGGTTTTTCTCTTGTCAATGTATAAAAAATACATTTAAAAAACCACTTAAATGTAATTTTATGGATTCTAAGTTTGAAGAGGAGTTTATATCTTTAAGATAAATGTGGCAGCCAATTTGCAGTAAGCAATAACTTATTAATCTTTTGATACTGGAAACTTGGTGTCTGAAGGAGTGAACCGCAGTACTTTTTCTGTTTCCTCTCTCTTTGGGTTATATGAGGATGTGTTTAAACTCTAGCTGATTCACTGAAACCTCTGGGTTTTCTTTTGATGCTTTCATCAAGCATTGCCTTATTCATGCAAAACAAGGAATTCAGGAGATGTGAATAAACAACTTGTAGCTGTCCATGTTTTCTGCTAGTACGTTTTAATCAAACGATCGTGAGCTGTACGTTGCTATGTTACTGCTTTGTCTTTGTCTTTGCTTGCCTTCAACAGAACTAATTTTTCCCAAAGCTGCACCATGCTCCTGCCACACTGCAGTGTGCTATGTAGATGTGTCCTATAAGCAAGCCAGCTGAAGTATCTCTGTGTTGTAAGCTGATTTAAGGAAGCAGGAAGGAAGAGGTACACCTCCTCTCTTCCACACCCAAAATATTGTGGAATCTGCAACAACTTCAGAAATTCTTGCATGTTGCTGGAGGTGGTTTTAGTTTTCACACCAGAAGTAATTTAATTTCAGCACTTAAAGCCCAAAAAGCTCCAACATATTGCTAGCGTGCAAAAATTCCATGTGTGCTAAAAAACAACAGCATATGGTTGGGTGGGGTGTGACCAAAATGAACATAGTTATCACATTGTGAACTTTCTTTTTACAGACTTGATTAAATAAGGAAGAGGGGGGCAAAAGGGGGGCATCTAGGACGAGAACCTGGAATCCTCTTAGAGTCTGTCCTTTCAAGTGCTGTGTAGTGAACTGAAAGGTTCATCTTGCATAAACTGTGGTTTAAAATAGGAGACTGACATTGCATCTGAACATGAACAGGTAGGCAAAGGAAAGGTGGAGAGAAGGCAAGATGTCTCCGGGGTGAATTGTTAGGGGAGAATGGTAGGACATGCAGGCCATGAGGGGAACTTCAGCCCTCTCTGTTTGCTCTTAGAAATTAGGTAGATTGGATTATTTGCTTTGAATTGGGTAGAATAAGTTTCAAGAGGGTTCATTTGCTGGGTATGTATGTTTCAGGATGTTTAAACTTTACCATCAGTTCTTCTCAGCATAATTTTATGCTGAGGTAATTGTAGAAACAAATAACTTAAGTAATCTCTGATTGCTACTATATATATATCCACAGTCTTTTTTTTACTCAGGTCTCTTTTCTGTTAAGTATTTGAGACCCTATCAGGTCCCCACATAGGAATATCTAAAAATTATGCAAATCAAAATCAGAAATATTTCTGGAAACTTGCGTCTAGATACTTGACTTATCCTTCTGAATCCCTGGTGGCAAGATTGAAACCCTTTAAGACAGTACTATCAAAAAGCTCGGGTGACTGATATCAACACGCATTTTTTTTGTGTGATTATGTGGCTGCACCTAAAACCTCTCAGCTGAGTGTATCTGTCTGGAGTCGTTGTCAGTGTACGATGCCTGCCTAGTTTACTTTGCTCTTGTCTGCCTTTTCTGTGCTCTTCTGGCTGTAAATACATCAACAGGAGCAGAATCCCTATTTTCTGCACATCACATACTATTCTATCTGGTCTCCAGGTGTGAGTCCAACCTTTGCCCACCTTTGCCAGGCAGCAGCCCTTCGCTGGCTGTTTTACTGCTCGGTGCTTGGCTCTCTGCATGACCAGCACTGCTGTCCTCTGGGTGGCCAGGGAAGATGCCTTCAATTCATATTCCCAGTCAAACTGTGTCATTTCTGCTGCAGAGGCCAAACACCGTCACTGGGCCAAGTGAGTTATACAGAGGCCAAACACCATCACTGGGCCAAGTGAGCTATACAAGGCAAAATGTGCCTTTATTTTCTGCGTGCAGGTCTGTCAGATGGTTAAAAGTTAAAGCCAGCCATAGTTTGGCTCTGTTGTTGAATAGTTGGTGATTTCTGTGAACTCTGTAATCTTTTCTGGTTTCTAATGGTGAATTTCTTCATGCTTTTTGTTCTTCCCTTTGTCTTCTCAAGTGAATGGTCATCCTTGAGCAGCCTTAATGATTAGAGCTTGGCCCAATTTTCTTTATGTTCTTGCAAGCAACAAAATAACAATTCACATAAAAGTCTATTCTTCCGATTTCAAAGCTAAGAACAGGACATTACTTTGGATGACTTTGCAACTTTGGAAAACCTTTGATTTTTGCCCAGAAAGGCCATTGCTCATGTTAATTATGTAGGCCTAGACAAAGCATGTTTTTCAGAAAAAAATTCAGGTTATTCTGTGGAACAATAGGGTCTGTCAACGTGTGACAAGGCTTCCATATCTCGAGGGGAGGATCCAGTTGATGCAACAAAGTGTCAATCAGGATGTAGAGCTGCAGGAAGTTAACTCATGCGTACTCCAGGGTTGTCCAGATCAGATGAAGAAAGTGCCAAAAGAGCTTACCCATCACAACCAGCTGAGAGATGAGCTATCTATGAAAGACAGGACAGCTTGAAGGGCCCTGAATGGTGATCTCAAGAGATGTGTCCCTCAAGGGATAGAGACATGCTTCATGTCCTTGTACAGTCACTTGAAGCAACTTGACGTGAAAATACTAAATAAAACATACAGAACCCCCACGAGGGCATTTCACCAAAGAGCCCGAATGGGAATTATCCAGCCTTTTAGCAGGTGTAGGGCCCTGCCTGAAAGTGGCATCATAGATGTCTCCTGAGTCTTCCCACTAAGCCAGTAATGGATCTGCAGCTTGCCAGATAGTCTGTCATAGGCTGTCAGCCACGGCTGGGAGGAGGGACGGCAGCCTCTTTTGTTCCCATGTCAAGCATGCAGAGAAGGGACTCCTAAGTAGATAATTCAAGGGGAAACAGCTGCTGAGTTCTCAATTCTCCATGACTCCCTAATTTTGCTTTCTTCTCTTAATGTATTTGCCTGCTGCTGGATGAACGTTGTGTGCTGACAGTCAGACAAATAACGAAATTCTACAAACTTCACTGAAAAACTCCTGTGAAGTGTAGCTATTTTGATGCTTATGGGAGAACAAGTTGAAAGGCTTTCTTGAATATGTGGGGCCATGGATGGATAATTTTAAACTCCTGTAAAAGGGCACGCTCACTTGGTTTCCCTAGTCCTGGTCTTTTAAGCCAAACTGAGTATTACAAACTCTTCTGGTTTTGTGATTGTGAAGGAATTTTTTTCCTCTTTTAAAAAGCCTCAGCACCTGACATCACTTTTGTATATGAATATGGAATGTTTCACTTAAATAAATGTTTGAATTGTGGCTTGAAAATGTTAATCCTGTAGACATAAAAGGGCAGACTGTTGTTAAACAACTCTTCCCACCTGATTAATGTCATATAACTTTTAGGCTAATATCAGCCTTCTCACTCTCAGTTTTAGGATATATTGGTTGACAGTATTTGGGTGTTTCTATCACTCAGCAAACTGCAAAAGCGTCCATGAAGTCCAGTAAGAAAAACTTGTCTGGGACAGTTTGTCTCTGTGGGAAACTGACTGGCTTAGCCAGAGCTATAGAAACATAACCCCCTCTTACCTTCTCCTGCACCATTGCCTCAATCCTGGCTCGGCTCAGACCGAGCGTGTAAAACTTGTGATTTGCAACTTGTAATTGTTCTGAACCTGGCCAGCCTCGGCGCTGGGGTGTTTCTGGGGCCTCCCTTTTAGGTTTTTTTGGTGTCATTACCTGCATGCCGCGTCCTCCGGCCGTTTTTGGGGTGCCGCCGCGCGGGTTCCTGTCCCCAGCCGGGGCCGCGCCGCGGGTGCCGTGCGGCGCTGCCGTCACCAGATGGCGCCATTGGACCGGGCAGGGCGGGCGGCGCGGCGGGGCCGGGGCCAGCGCGGGCTGCGGGCGGTGGGAATGTCCCACACCGCGCTCATTCCCGGGAGCGAGAGCCGTGTCCGAGCGCTGTGTCTGGCTGGGGGGCAGCCTGCCAACAACCTCCCACAGGACGCAACGTGCTTCTTTCATTCCCTTTCACATCCGTCACAAAGGTGAGGACGGGCACTCCGTCATTAGCCGGTTTATTTAGTATGGATGCTTCAAAAGAATGAAGGTTGATGGCCAAAGAGTATGTCCGTGTTGTCAAAATGCTTTCTTGTTTGCCCCTTCTGACGGTCTGCAGGACAGGAGCCTCCGTTC
This sequence comes from Mohoua ochrocephala, assembly GCA_013398855.1. Lineage (NCBI taxonomy): Eukaryota > Metazoa > Chordata > Aves > Passeriformes > Acanthizidae > Mohoua > Mohoua ochrocephala. The sequence continues at coordinate 172,933 of VZTA01024605.1, forward strand.
CAGTGGTTTAGTTTGAATCAAGAAGGATATTATGGCCTAAGCACCACAGGGTGGTCTCAGAGCACACGAAATTGTGTTCTTTAGGATGAGATCAAGAAATCCTTATGCAAGAAGCACAGAAGACAGTCACACTTCAAACACATCTGCTACAACTGTTAAGGCCCTCAGACCCCAAGCAAAGATTTAAGACTTGACTGAAGAAACACCCCCCAAAACTTTCAGTGAGGATGCTCTTGGCTCCAACTGTTTCACTGTATGGATCCACTACTTTCAGGCTGTGATAAGTGTTAATTTTCACATAGCCTGAACTCACTGTAGTGTCAACTGACAGAGGTAGTGGCCCATAGGGGAAAATGAATGCCTCCAGTTTAGGTACCTGCCTTTGCATCGAGCAGGTGATGTGGATAAACCCCATGGTGATGAAAGGCTTCTGTTTCCATACACACAGGAGCAGTGTGGGCATCTTGCTGACTGTGCCACTTGTAATTTGCACTACTGGCTGTTCAGAGAAGAGATTCAGGAAATAAATTCTTTTTTTTCTTTGTTGTTTCACTTTTATGGCATGGTCTCAGGCTTCCCACAGACTCAGGCAGGTGTTTCTGTGTGAGTTATGCTGAGTTATGCCAGTTTTGAAGGCTTTTTTCACCCCCGCCTTAAGCTTGTTACCATTCCTCTTTTAAATCCAAAGCGAAAGCTGTGGAGAGACATTGAGAAATTTGTTCTCATCCTCACTCCTTTGAAAAAAACCCTCAAAGTACAGAGATCTAGAAAATGGTGGCGCTTTCATTCTGCAAGCTGGCATCACTTACTAACGCTGATATTTTTTGTTATAGTCAACCCTCCTTTATGATATTTCTGGAAACGAAAGTTTTAGTTGCTGGGTAGAAGAGAGTTAATAATTCTGAATTTATTTAAAGGTTATGTTTTCTATATTCATGTAAAGTTATACTCAGTGGTGCACAGAGATGGGTGGTAAATGCTGTGAAGCCTCCAACAACTTGGTGAGTGGGCATCCAACACCTCCTATCTAGAACATATTCCAGGATCATTGCAAAATACATTTGAGGTAATTTGAAAAGCCCAAAATCCTGGAAGCAGGAACTACCAAATTTGGGCTTCCTGTATTACTTTCACTCTTGCTGAGCTGTCTCCTGCAGTCATGGCTGGGAAAAGGATTTCATGTGATATTTCCGTGACTGTGCTGCCAATGCTGCAGGGAGGATGCAGTGAGGCTTCCCAGACAACTGTGATTCCAGCCTACTCCAGCTTCTTCAAGTGCCTGACTTTTTCACTGTAGCTCTTGATCCTTCAATTGAGGGTCCTCGGGTGAGATGTCATTGTGTTTTTATGGAAAAATTGTAATAAGCAGTAAAACAAAAATTTGAATAAGATTTCACCCGGATTGCTCATGTGCTGGAAAGTACTCATGTTCATAAAACATTGTTGAATTTAACCTTGTTTTTATGCCGTGAACAAGATTTTTATTTGAAATTACATTGCATGAAATTTTATCGAATGATAGTTTCATTTAAATATTATTCTGCTTTCCTACCTAGGTCTTTTGAAGAACCACAGCAAACCTGGAAAGGAGTCCTGTGTTCAAAATTATGCTTAAATAGTTAAGAGGTGTTCCTTTATTTAACTGGGTATCTTATCAGGGTAGCTTTGAATTGCTGGAAAAATGAGTAAGAAATACTGTCATTTTTCAAAATGCTTTGTTTTAGTGAATATAAATTGCCAGCGAAGTCTTACCCTCTGAGCCTAATTTGTAATAGTCAAGGATATGTGACAAAGAGCTTGTTTAAAAAAAAAAAAAAAGAAATTTTTTTGTGTTTTATTCTTAAAGACGGATTGAAGGAAATATGTTGAAGGCAAGTTGTGCCAGCACTGCTTAACCTGCTAGTATCTTGGAGATTATTTCTGCTGGCTTTGTGGGCCTTTTCAGTGTGATCCTTGAAAATGCTAATTAATTTCAGGATTGCTGTGTGTGTGATATGCTTTGACATACACAGCAAATTAATAATAATATAATAATCTTTCTAAAAGAATTTTGAGAGCAATTTATAGTTCATGCCAGATGTCAGTTGACTGAGTAATTTAACACACTTGTGTAACTGAAAAGTAATAGCTTTTGCGAGCTTGCCATGCTGCTTATGGATATGAATGACAAAATTTATGGGTTTTTAGCTATGTGCATAATCCGAAAACATTCACTCCCTCTTGCAGGGAATAAGCAGTACCAGAAGTGAATGTGTTTTAATCATCTGAAACATATAGCCCAAATGCTATTTTATTTGTTTAAACCAGGAAAAGACATAATTCCTCTAAAGGAAGTGCTGTGAATGCAAGACCAAGAAAATTGTTCTTGTCCTATCAGTAGCTGCAGAGACCACATCTCCATAAAAGTCGTTAAGGCAGCAGAGACAGCACTGTCAGCTTAGAAATTGTGCTAGAAGATATACTAAGCCCCTGGCCCTGGAATCTAAAGTGCTTGTCCCTATGTTTGTGCCCAGTGCAATGCCCCCGAATCTTGCAGGTTTTAGACCTAGATGTGACCCAGGGGATGGGGTTTAGGGGAACCACCAGGATCCCCCTTTCCAGTCCTGAACTGCCTGGAAACCATTCAGCCCGAGACGGAGTTCCTCTAGGGCAGGTACAGAGAGATAGGCACCTCTGGGGGGAGGTTCTTCCCCAAAAAGTAGGTGGATGAATTGCTTCTTGTGGGGCACCAAATCTAAGTAAGAGTAATATCTCTGTCCTTTCATGCAAATGATGAAAAACTACGGAACTGAGTGGAGGGCGTTCCCTTTACCTCTCAGGAAAAAGGCAATTTCACCATCATCCTGCAAGTCATGACACTGAGCATTTCTAATTTGTTCCAATTTTACAAAAAGTGCCATACCTATTTGTTTTGGTTTTGATGCCTAAAGATTTTCAGCTTTTTCATATATTTTGTGGCTTTGTAGATTTTAATATACAGTTGTATAGTTTCTAGCACTTTCTTACTCTCTGTCACACTTCAGAACAGCAGCTAACCCTTGATGTCACACTCTTGAAATTCTGTTTAGTCTTATTTTCAAGAAGAGAATTTCTAACAAGAACTCCCTGTTTTGCAGCAGGACCTGAGAGACATAACAAGAAATAGGGCAAAGACCCCCCTGGAGAGTCTCCAAGGGGCAGACCCAAGGGTGGGTTACCGGGGCAACTGTTCTCCTACTGGACATACCTGCTAGATACACTCATTAATTAGACTTATAAAAATTGTGAAGATCTCATGCCACGTGTGCACACAGCTATATTTGTGCACCTGAAAGCTTTCATTAAAGAAGTGTTCTTCATATTACCACTTTTAATATTGTTTGGAAAGTCTTTCTTTCAATTCGAGGCAACAGTTCCACCCTTTGAAGCAAAACACCTCCCTCAGATCTGGGCTCCTTGTAAAATGTCTTAGAAACTCATGTCCGTAGTGCTGCATGGTTATGGTTCATCCTAGGGTGTTGGAGTGTCAAAACATTCCTGGCTCTCTCCACTCTGCTGTTGACTCCATCTCCATTACCACTGTTTTTCTCTCTGAGAAAGGATAAGCCGTGCAAGGACCCATTCAGGTAAACAAGTGTGAGGCTTGTTAAGTTAAATCAAATGGGATAACCACTTTGGAGTGTAAGGAAAGGAGCTACAAGCCTGGTTCCTGCCTGCCTGCCATCAGTTTCCTCCGGCTGAGAGTCTGTGATCTCAGCTCCCATACAAACTGAGTGTGCTGGATTAAACATTGAGTTTTATTTTCTTTTAATATTTGTGTTTGTTTGTTTAATTGTTTGTTTGTTTGTTTTTTGTTTTAAAGAGTGTTTGTGCTTCTCCCGTAGTCTTAAAAGTAGCAATTAGCTTACCCTGAGAATATTATACCCAGGAATTTCCCATGTATGCATTTAGATGCCCAAATACATGTTTGAATCAGAGGTCAACAGGCAGAAGCCAGGTGAGGTGAGAGGAGGAGAACTGGAAAAGAATTGGTTTAATCAAAAAGGGATGGGAAGTCGGTGAACAGTACAAGACCACATTATCTGCTTCACTCAGTCTCCTGCACTGAAATCCCACTGATCTAGAAGATCTGTTACTCATCTGCAGAAGAAAGAGGGTGCATACCATCAATGACATCTCCAAAAAAAGTTACAAGGATTATGAATGAGCTGGGTTGTGGTTGCTGCGTACCATAATGTTTTTCAGCTCCTCACAACTTTGATATCTATCAGTTTTTTCATCTAAAGATAGCAGTAGAGGCTCTTGAGAGTAACCCACACATGCAGTGCCTAGCAGGGAGGGACCTTGGCTTTGAAGGACCTTCCACAGCTAAGATTAAAAAAAAAAGAGTTACAGCGTATGCTAAAGTTGTTTTATGAGTCATTTTCCACTTTTTCATCGGGAACATTTGACAGGGTTATCCTATTGACACATGTTATGGAAAACAGCAGGGCTCTCAAGGGGGTTGCTTAGAAAACAGTTTTTCTCAGCAGTAACCAGCTAGGAGCTGATGCTCTTTAAGGCATCCCAGTCCATACACGCTCTGTGAGCCGATCACAAACAGCACCTGCACGTATTTTCCCATGCACAAAAGCACGGGGTCGATACGGGGAAAGGAAGGGTAACGTTGTAAGTGCTGCTCAGGCTTTATTGGCTTCTACATGAGCTGGTCTCAGCTCCACAGCAGGACACAGACTGTCTTGCTTTTTCTTCTCAAAAAACCTCTGCTCCAGGGAATGCAAGTACGCCCTGTGAATAAGCGCTGTAGATCTGAAGTTCCTATAAACCTATAGGTTTTCACCATATCTCATAGGCAGGTTTTAGTGGTTTTGTGGGAGATTAGCTAGATGGTTTAGGCTAGAGGGATAGCTAATGCTCTGCCTCTGGTACCTTCATCTGAGGAGGTTTCCCAGTTGAGTTTGCCAGTAAATCTCAAAAACATCTCTGAGTCAAATATTTTCTTTGATTTTGATTGAGAATATTAAATCCAGCTCAGAGGATTTCATCCAGGCTCCTCTCATGAAAATAAGAGAGGAATATTGCTTTTTCCATCTTTTTGAGACCAAAAGAAGCCTGGAGTAGACCCACATTCTACAGGCAAATCTTTGGTTAGCTCACGTTGCTCCAGACAACCTCTACCTTGTTTACATCTTCCTGCAGGTTTGACTGAAGTCAGTAGAGATGCATACAATACATCAATGCAAACTTTCTTCTGCATAACAACAACAATTTAAAAGCAATCTGCATTCCTTGTAACAGTAACTATGTTCACTTAAATTATAATGTTGCAGTATTCTTGTTAGACAAGACATGATTAATAGTTTTGATAACAGGCTTAAAAATCTGCCCAATATAAGTCATGCCTTCTGCATTATTCTGACTGGAACCGTGTGCTGTGGCTCTAAGAAGTAATTTGCTTATTTATTTTAACAGCCCATTTAATGAAACTTTAATGAAGAGCAGTCCTTATGGCAATCTTGGGCTTCGTGTGTGTAGGAGGAATATTGGATCAACGTCATCTGTAACATTTTTAGCTTGGGATTTTTATTGGTGTGTTAGTAGAAGGTCTGTGTTTGCAGTCTACTTTTGTGGCACTGCCACAAACTAAATGCAGTTTCTCAAGAGACAAGGACTTGCCAAATGCTGTCCTTGTCACAGGAGAGTCTACATGGGTAGCTACAACATCAGACTAACCATAGCTGCAATGGCTTGTTTCTTTTTCCCCTTCTGAGAGGAAGGAGGCTGTGTTGGGTTTCAGAAAACTGTAGCAGCAAGACTGCAGGAATAAGATGCTCTCTTGGGTGTGTGTATGTCTGTATGGTGGCTTACTCCCTCTGCTACACCCTCCCCAGTAATGTATGAGAAATATTTTTTTTCCTCTGATCTGAAACAAGGATGAATTTGGAAATCCTAACACTTTTTTTTTTTTTTTTAAACTTTCCTTCTGGCCAGCCCTACTTTATTAACATATTTATACCAAATGGGGAGTTCTGAAGTGGACTGGGGATGTCCCCAAGATCACCACTGTCATTATAAAGCCAAAAATCTAAAAAAGAAGATAAATCCCTTTTGTATGGCTCTGTAAGCAGCTCTGCTTGCTGGTTAGATTTACATACCAATGCACTTCGATCTTTTTTCCTTCTGAGCTCTTCTGAATTAAGCCTGTTCTTCAGGGCATTTGTTAAACCATGCCACTTAGGAGCTTGCAGATATTTCTTGGGCCATTTTAAAGTGTGACCAGTTATCAAGCTTTGTACTAAAGTCCTATGTGCCTTTTCTGAGTAACAGGGTTGCTTTTTTCCCATCCTCAGACACAGTGTCCTGTTGCTTATTCCTTCCTCGTATTTTCATCTATGAGCAAGTTCAACTTGTTGTGGTAGTTGCTGAAACGTAGGAGGAAAGTTTCTGGATTTTGCTTGAGCCCTGCACATTACAAGTTGGCCCTCAAAAAGATTCCCATTGCAGCTCCAGCACTGACAGAGCAGTGGGAGACAGGAAGTGCATGGCTAGGGTAGTTCATGGAGAAAGTGGATGCCCTCATCCTCACACTGTCAGGAAGAGAATGATACCGAGCCCTGTGCTGGAGCACACCTGGGTTGGGGATCAGACTGAGAGGCTGGTGATCACTCCTCCTCCCTCCTGCACTGTTCTTGGACTGGACTGTCCCCACAGTCCTTCTGCTGTACCGCTGCTGAAGCACTTGGACACAGAATTTACCCCATTCCTGAATATAGCACACATGCTTTTTGGAGAAAACAGAGATAAGTGGTGGAGGCTGTTTTAGTTTTAGCAAAATCTGTTTACTCATGGCAACTCGTCTGACTGAGCCTTGAGGAAAGGGAGGGCACCTCACATGAGCAAGCACTGTTTTCTACCTACCTTGCACACACACACACACACACACATGCATGATCATATGCACAGACCAGTTGTGACCAGTTCCAAAACCTACTCACAACACAACCAAGGGTTATGAAACCACAGTGTCAAACTGGAAGCCATTGTATGTTGCTATGAGTATGATGGTTTGCCTAGAAGAGCAAGCCAAGGTTTCCCAAAAAATCACTGATGTAGGGTCAAGAACCTGATTTTCTGAAGTGGTGGCTTCAGAAAATGAGGGTCTTCAAAGCCATATTAAGCCTTGACTGTCAAACACATGGAGTCCACTTTTTGCCTCCTATTATTACTACTACCATTAGCAGCAAAACCAGAAACTCATGAAAGAATATAAGAGCAGCACTGCATTGTGAACAGATAGTAAATGTAATTGTTTATTAAATAATGTTTATTAATACTACTTTAAATTATTAAACTGATTCAAGAAGTCACTTACCGTTAAGAATGTACTTGAATGCATTTTTAAATGCTTTTGTGGACTGGTTCACTAACAAAGGAAATGGATCAGAACTTAAAGTAAACACCACGGATGTCTTCAGACTTTAGTGAGTTAAATACAGCGGAAACACTTTCACTCAGGTGAAAGGAGCAATAGAAGAAAACCTAGAATTAAGTATTTTGAAAGCTTTTTTCTTTTCTTCTGTAAATTCTGTATTTTAAAGCTTCTCGATTCTCTAGGTCCTTTTCTTTTAGTAGACGTGCTATAAAGGTATGTGTGTGTCTATATATGCACAAACACACACATATATATATTCTACTATATGCACATGATGTCCAAATGTAACACTTGGGAATAGATAAGCGTGTATCCTGCAGACATGGTGCTGTAGCTTGAAGAGGTGGGCCCTGACAAGAAAATTTGGCTATATAATGGTACTTCCCAATAGCATGCCTGATCAGGTTTTCAAAGTCTCCCCTTTCTGAACCACTTTCAGACAGACTAATAACAAAAAAGGGGGAAAATCTCAGGCTAAGCAGTTTATGCCAATGCTAAAGCGAACTGGCAGAGTTCTTCACAGTGAATTTCTGGATTTTCTCATTATGCCCATCTAATACCCAAAGCCCTCCTTAGAAGTTCGTTCACAGCTCTGATTCCTATGGAGCTCTTAAGATCTCTGCCCATACAAAATTTAGAAAATGTGTCACTTTGGACTATTGCCCATGCATTAGACTGTCCCAATTACGTAGTCTCTGCTGCCCCTACTTTGGTATAAACACAGTTGTATCATAAAAGTAATAGAGTGCAGCAGAGAGAATCACACAAATTAGGTCCTGAAAATGTAGTGTTTGTAACATTTCTCCCCTGTCCTGCCAGGGCATGACCTGCAAAATACTTACTCGCTTCAAATAAGAGAGCTTCCCTACTAACCAGTGCTGTGGTGGCCACAGCTTTTTTACCCTGGGAACTGAGACGCTGTGCTGGTGCTTCCCAAACGCCGACACTGGGGACACAACCTGCCCAAGGGCTGTGTGATGTGTATGTATACATGTGCTTATCTGCTCCTGCCAGGGTAGGCAGATCTCCAGAACTTTAGGTAGGAGTCACTGAAGCCGAGCCTTAGTACCAGTGCTGAAGTGTGGGCTTACCAGCTAGTGACTATCCTTGGAGTTCTCCATGGTGGGAACCAGCCATTAGATGGAAGACTGTAAATACTGTTGAATTTAGATACCGGTTGTCTGGCAATTGCTGTGTCTGAGGCTGGCTGGTGGTTCTACAGACCCTGCTGTGCCATGCTGTCTTCACAGGCCCTCCTGAGAGCTGTCTGGAGGAGGGGTAGTCAAGCCTACTGCGTTGTATTTGGATGAAAAAAATAAAAGAACACTGGATAAATAAACTTCTTAAAATTACTTTTTCTTGTTTCAGTAGCTGGGCACCCTTGAGATGGTATATTGAAAAAATAAATTAGGATCCTGTTCACAAATCTGTGATCTCTTTAGAGATGCAGATTTTTTTCCATAAGCGATGATGTTTTCCAAACACCTTTTAAATAATTCATAACCAAGAGCCAGAATGTAGAAGACTTTTAACTACAGAGTGTCAAGTCCCTTTTCTTATTCATCTTGATCATATTCTCAAGTTTTTTCTGTGAATATTCCAGGAGGTTTTTTTCTGAAGATGCTTGTTTGGAAGAGTTCAGACAATTTTTGACCCTGTTAACATACCTATTTCACTATATATTCTCCCACTGTTAGGCAAACTGAAAAAGTAGGAAATTCAGTTCTGCTAAATTGGGTCCCCAGAACCTCTCCAGATCTCCTAAGTTTTTTCCTCTAGAACCTTCAGAAAACATGATCTGTTAGTGTGATGTCAGCTAATCCTTGTCTCCCAATAGAATCACTTTCTAAGCATGTCAGCTGTCAGTAGGGACAGGAGGGCATGGCAGCTGTGTGTGCAGCTCCAGTCAGTCTCACCTCGGGGTGGGGGTTCATTTCACACGGGTTTGCTCCTAATGCTGAGCCGTGTTGGTGCTTAAAACCCCACCTTGTCCTTCTCAGCCAGAAGAGCAGTGGTTGCTAGTATGACTAGGTTGCTAGGTTTCTAAAATTAAGGAAAACACAGAAATCACTTGCCATAGGATGTAAAGCCTGAAACACGACAGGGAAATGCGGAGTTCTGAATGAGGAACATATGACGTACTAGTGTGCATTATACTGATATGCATTAGTTAAGGAGTCTATACGTAACACAGTAACTTAGTGTTGCCTTGTAATTCTAGCTGATTCAAAGCCAACTTCCCAGTGCTTATTTTGTAGGGATTTTTTAAGGGCTTTTTAAAAGATCAACCACCTTTCTCTTTCATTGATAAGGCTATTCTGATTTAGCTCTGATATTTGAAATTGCTTCACAGGATTTGTTACTGCCTTTTCCTGCCCGGACTTAGCTACTTCTTCCCTTTGATGGTCTTTCTAAATCACAGGTCTGGGCATAACATAAGCAGAAGGAAGGATTTGTCCTCCTGTTCCTTAGCAGACTTCCATATCCCCTCCTTCAGGGCAGGCTTTGTGCTGGAGTTGCAGTCCCAGGGCTCAAGGTTTATCCCAAATCACTGTCTTCTCTGCCCTTCATCCTACTTCATGTGGGTCAAGGAAGAAACACACTGCAGCCAGGAATCCAATACAAATTCTGCTGACAAGTTTTCATCAAAAAAATGCTCTTCAAAGGCATCCTTTAAACACTTGGGACCTGTCGGTGGTTCTTGCTTGCTGGACAGAATTGTTCTTACTTTCTGAGAGGCTGAGTGCTTGAATAAATTGAACAAAACCATGTGTGCCTGGAGACATGAAAATCTAGTGATTTTTATGTTTGCCCACAAAATATTAATGTCTGCTGGAAAGAAGCTTGCTTGCACAAATGTCTTAAGGTGAACACAAAATAATGAGCGTACGCTACTGAAGAAAATGAGTTGTAAGTTAAAAAAAAAAGGTAATTTTCACAGTTATGTTGTTCTTTGAATTATTTGCCTCCTTTCTGTGCTTCTCCATATTACTATATAAACTTCTGAAATTGCAGAATTATGACTCTTCACTTAACTTTGTACTGAATCTCGGTCTTCATTTCTGCTTAGCATCAGCTGCAAGCATCCTAATAAATGCTCAGCTTCTATATTCCTCAAATTTTCCAAGCAGTTTTACAGTTTCCATACAGATGAGCTTGGGTAGTCTTTCATCTTTGCTCTTTCACATCCACGTGAGCCACAGAACAGCCTTCATCTTGCAGGCTCATGCGTTGTATCTGGAAAGGCAGCAGTGTTTGCAGTCTAAGATGGTAAAAACAGTTCTAACCTCTTGTTTTCCTGTATTTAGGATTTCCTCAAACTTTTGCATCCTTAGGTGGCTTTTCTCCCATGCGTTCTTTGTCTCCAAAAGTGAGAAAAAATAATAAAAAAAAAAAAAAAAAAAAAAGAAATTTATTTATCGCTGAAATTTATAACATGGTGTAACATGACTTTATGGACTGCTAAAGGTTTGAAAATGGATTAGTTTTAATGCAGTTGATCTCTGGGGTGCATTTATTTACCCATATTTTTTAATCTATAAATACCTGTGCACGAACCACCATGCAGGCAAAACCACTGTGTCTGAGCTGCGATGTCTCTTTAATCACAAGTGTCGGGACGTGCCGTTCTTTGACTGCTTGCAGTTAGTACAGCACAAACCTCATTAACTGTTCTTTTGTCAAACCACAAAATCTATAAACAAGTTATCTTTGCATTTTCCTTAACTCTTCGCTTAAAATCAGAAAAATTAATGAAGAGAAAAGCTTTTGAATCCCTTGATTTGGAGAATTTATTTCCAGTAATTTTAACAAAGCCATAACATACCTGGTTTTCTGTTCCTGTAAGCTTATAATATTATTGACATATTGGAGTCGATCTTATTATTCGAGTTTTGCATAATAACAGAAGGAACACTTCAAAGAAGAACAGAGAGTTATTTGTACAGCACTGCACTCAGGATTTTTAAATAATATTTGTAAGAAAAAAATGCTGATTCATTGAAACCAAGCAGTGAAATGGTACATTTTGTTAAATTACCCAATTCAAAAATACTTTGAATGAATGAATTAAAAAACCTTGTTGTGAACATTTTCTTTTATTTGAAAATACTTCTCTTTTCCTTCCTATGTCTTTTTGATTGGCTTTTTTTTCTCTGTCTCTTCCTCTTTGTCTATTGCTCTCATTCTTTCTCTTTCTCTTTCTCTCTTTTTCTCCTTCCCTTTCAAATCAACCTTTTTTTTTTTTACAATTGTCCTAGATGTTGGGCTTTTAAATATAATTAAATATTTTTTGTTGATCCAGGCTAAGATCTCTTCTATTTTTTCTTCTTTTTTTTTTTTTTAAATTTTGACATGTTAGAGAAAACAATGAGAATATTCTTCCTAGTAAATGAATTCAGTTACTCAGTCATAAAATAATTTTTTTCCTGTCCTCCACCAGCTTACGAGAAGAATATTTATTAATTTATGTCCCTTTATGCCTATGTTAGGATTGAGATCTTTTTTCAAAATAACATTAGTGCTAACATCCTAGTCCTACAATTACCTCTTTGCCTATCCTAGTGTTGTTTCTTCTCTGGTATTTGCCAGAGTTGTCATACCTCCCCTCTGACTACATTTTGCTGAGCTGACAAACCAAGTTCTTGTGATCAGCTCATGACTGGAGATTACTCACCCTCTTTGCTGTCTTGGCAGCCCTTTGCCTGACCACAACTGATCATACTGCACATAATCCCAATGTAGACTTGTTTACACCTAGGGTTATAGCAGAAAATAATTTCCTCTAATAACATCCCAATATTTGTTTGTTTGGTTTTTTTTCCAGGGGCATATCACACATCTGGCATACAGATATTATGTTACAAAAAGATATTCTAAGTCTTATTGCTTCTACTGCCTCCAGCCACTGGTAGTCCTAACTTACAACATGAAACAGTTTCATTAATTCCAGAGTGTGATCTCCCACGTTCTCAAGTGACATTAAATTCCGTTTCTATTTTTCCCGGTCTTTAAAGTCATTACATTTTTTTTCTCACACAATATTCCAGAAGCCCTGCATTTTTCATAGACAAGGAAAAATGTTTCTGGGACATCTCTGCTATTATAACGTGTTTCTTCTTTTAAAGGAGGATTAATGCTCTATTTTGTGTATATATAGTATTAGGAAGGCCCTGGATGCATTTAATAGACTGCCTTAAGTGTATGGTGTGAACACTGACCTTGGTCATACCTGTTCCTGTGTGAGCAGCTTGAACCTGCAGTTCAAGGGGGTGCAACAGTCCCAAAGGGTCTGTCCTGCCCTGACAGGGCGCTGAGCACATGGGGGCTCTTACCCCACCCAGTATGGAGCCGTGGGGCTGAAGCACAGCTGGGGACTGCGGCGTGTGCTGCAGCCCCATCTTACATCCAGATCTCACGTAGGGAGGGACGGGATTCCTTTCCAAAGGTGTGTTGTGTCCTATGTGCTTCAGCGCTTCATTGTGCGTGTTGAAACCTGGCTCTCGGTCTAGGAGAACAACATCTTAATAAAAACTCAAGCTTACTAAAATTAAGCTTATAGATATACAAATATATTAGTGCAAAAGGTCTATCTGAGCAGGCGCATATGTTGGTTTGATGTTGTGTTGACCATGATAAAGTTAACGCTTCTTTTGTCTTACCTGACAGGTTTCTATGAATTTCTGAAATACGTGTGACCTGAAACCTACAGCTGGTGTCACTGGCGTGACTAAGGTGGGGAATCTGAGATTTTAATTGTTTGAAAATTGAGCAAAAGAACTGCAAAGAAGAAAAACCCACTGATTTTTCTGTTTTCTTTTGGGGTTTTGGCACTCTTTTCAAGGAAATTATTTCTTCTGATTGGCCTTTAGAATCCTCTACAGAGGAGAGATGAGGAACTATAAATCTTTAAAATAGGTCAACATCTCACTAATTATTGCTTTAATTAGTGACAGCCACATAATTTTTTTTATTCTTTTGTTCAATTTCATAGAAGTCAGATATATCCCAATTTTTCTAATTTGAAAGAAGTTGTGCCCTTGATTTTTAATGGACTTCACCCAGTCTGTAGATTATCTGGAAGTGCCCATAGTAAAAAAGTAAAAATTACACCTTTAATTTTTCTGTCACCACTGTTCTTTTCATTTTATCCACAAATATTAGTAGACTGAACATAAATTTTCTACAGAAGAACAAATAGAAAAAAGTTCTTAATTAGCTTTGAAAAACAACAGTGTGAAGCTAAGAGCTTTTACAGGGGCCTGTACATTCATTAAAAAATATTTTCTCAGTTGATATTCTCACACCCTGGACGTAGAACAGTAAATCAAATCATAAATCTTTAAATGGTCCAAAAATACTTTCAAAAACTCTGATAGGTCTAGTTTGTGAGATAGGAATGATGGATGGCATAAGTTTTAGGTTCAAAAAAGATTGCACAGTTATTTTATACAGATTGGGCAAAATGTTATAGTGTTGAGCTATAACCCTCTGAAGTCAGGAAGACCTAGATGTGTTAGGCATTTCCATGTTCCAAGCATTGTAAAGATACTTCAAATAATTCTGTAATTCTTTGTTAAAATTGTTAAGAAAATAATGCTATTGCCTTGCTTACTAACCCTTTTACCAGCTGCATTCATTAAGATCCGTTCAAATACACACTAATAAATTCCTGTGTACAGAGTATTCTATTTTTCATATCCTTGTACAGAAAACTTAGGCAAAACCTGTTAGTGACAGAGTTAAAAACCTTAGATTGCATTTTAAGTACTTTTGTACAAGTATTAAGTGTGTGTTTTAGATCATATTGCTTAACATGCAACCTGTACTTAATCGCTTAATAAACAGAATTACTGTAATACGGCAAATTATAAACCAGCCTTAGCATGAACAGTACATGAGTTAATTTAATAGTTTCCTGGTGCTATCTAAATTGTCCATAATTTACAATTTCAGATATTTTATACTAGCAGTATATTTAAGATTTGCTATTTCTTCCCTGTTTTCTGATTGTGGGATTTCTCTAGTGAGATTTTCTTAAGGCTATTTCGGACACACAAATATTTGGTATTGAGTAGTGTGGTGCTCCTAATGCCCACCGTGCTATTAAGGCAGTTCCAGGTTAAGCGAAAATTAATTCACATTGGACTGCAAATTACTATCTCCGTTATCTCACTGCTGAGTTATTGTGGTAACTGATCAGTATCAGAGGAGCTAAGTAATACAAAAGAAATGCAAGGAGTTTTGTGCAGAGTGTGAAAATGAGTCTCATGTCATACCTTTGCTGGCTGGCTCATTGACTCTCCCGCCCTGTGGCAGTTGCCGCCGTGGACCAGGCCTTGAAGCACCGGACAGGTCGCTTCTCCTCTGCTTCTCTCTGGGGCTGGGGAAGATCCTGCTGCTGGCACAGCTCTGCAGGGTGGAGGCAGTGGGACAGTGCTTGTTCTGCTGGAGAGCTTGCTTTGCTTATTGCCTGACTTACCTGTGCTCTACGCCTTTCTCAGCCACCACCTTGAGTACAGGAGGACAAGTGAAACAAAATAAAATGTCGGTATTTAATCTTCCTAATTCAAAAGCTAAATTAAAGGCTTTTAACTTTTTGAGAAAGACTGTATCTATAAACTGGACAATACCTTGACTGTGCCTCTTGCTCTAGTTTGTCCCTGAGTGAAACTGATGCCCCAGACTGCCTCAACAGCTGCAGTAAGCAAGTAGTAGCTCATTTCCCTTCATATTTTCATGCCACAGATGATACTCTATAGCTCTGAATTTAAATGAGACAGATAGCCTTGATTCCCAATGGGAAGGTATGAAAACATCGCTTCGCACGCTCTGCATTGCAAAACATTTAGAATGGCGTGCGTTTGGCGTTTTAAAATTATTTTTTTATTCAGGACTTTGATTCAAAACGGTTCATACCTGAAGCTTCCCGGGTTCTGCCGCGGAGGCGCGGAGGCAGCGCTGCGCCGGGCGGGATTGCGCTGGATTTGCGCGGCGCTGGATTTGCGCGGCGCCGTGCGCGGCCGGCAGGGGGCGCGGCAGTGCCGGGGGCCGGGCGGGGGCGGCGGCGGAGGAGGAGGAAGATGAGGAGGAGGAGAAGGAGAAGGTGGAGAATCGCCCCGCCGCCCGCCCGGCCCCGCCTGGGGCAGCCCCGGCAGCCCTGGGGGCAGGCTCTTCCCCCGGGGCTCCGGCCGGGCGTCGCTTAAGTAGGGAAAAAGGAAAAATAAGGGTTTTTAAAAAAAGGCGTGGGAGAGGCAGGATATTGCTATCTTCTAACTCAAGGGGAAGCTGGTAGGCAGTGCTCACCACTTCTCTCTGTGGGGAGCCGTGGCTGAGGTAGCCTCGGAAATCAGGCTACCCTCAAGAAAAATTGCTGAGAGCAGGGTTTCCATACCGTTTTCAGAGCAGGAAGGAAAGCGGTGAATATTAAGTGCTGATTACTTTCAGATGCCGCCACCAGAACCTCAACGCGCCTACGACAGCAATATGACATCGGAACGGGAAACGCACGTCTCTAGATGGCACAGTTCATCACCTGGCTCTTCAGATCTTCATTGCATCCATTTTTTACGTGCTCCATCATCTTCACGACCACTGCTATTACTGCTATTGTAGTTTAGAAGGCAGCAAGGCTCCCTGTCTCTGGAAGCTTTCCAAAGGAAAGCTCCATCCATTCCAAAGGAAGTTCCATTTCTTTTCAGGCATTAAGAAATATCTCAAAAGCTACATTGAGCGATTGGTGGTGCAAAGTTCACTTACATGTTTGTTTCTTTTGCTACAGAACTATAGAATGTTTATAACAAATCTTTAGCACTGATCTCCAAGAAAACAGAAGTAAAATGTGGTGACGATAATGTCTCAGTGCAGGGGTGGTCAGCTCATGTCTATAATCCTGCAAACAGTTTAACTGAGTGCTTCAGATCGCTCAGGACACAAGGCATTTAAAACATTTCCCTGCTCTCTACCTGTGTGAGGGTCAATCTCTGCTGTGCATCATCCTGGCTCGCACATGGGCAGGCAAAGATGGAATGTCCTCTGTTCTTTGCTTGGCTCCCCTGAGATCCTGTGAAGCGCTGGGTCTTACAAAGGACACATAAGCAAGAAGCAGTGATGAATAGAAATTGTGACAATCTGATGCTACATAGGAAACGCAAAATGTGCATATACGTGTGTAGGTAGATGTGTATATGTGAACAGGTATCTCAAAACAAGAAATGAGAGCAGCTATGTATCACGGCAGGAGCAGGCAAAAGACTCGACCCCAACTCACTGAACTGAAGGGACAGAACGGCGTAGCCCATGTGCTTCATCTGTCCGCTGGACAGCGCAAGGATGATTACACGGGGATGAAGAGGTGACAGGCTGGGGAAAGGACAGGAATTCTCCCCTTTTATCCCTTTGCAGAGAAGGGTGATCAGTCCAGTCTGCAATCCAGTTTTTTGTAAAAAACCCACTGCTGTCAGGCTGTCTGCTGAGTGCAATAAGAAAGAGGACAAAGCTCTATGACCTTCAGGCAGATAGTGTTGTTATCATTATAGTTCTTGTGGTTACTGCTGTTACTTAGTTGTTTTGCCTTATTTAGTGTTTGAGAGCATCCCCTGCCCTGGCTGGCTGTGGCCGCTGTTTGATGGATGGAGAGCAGAATTAGGCCGCGGCAGATGGCTGTGGACGGAGTCGGGATGGGAGCGGGACAGAGCCCCCGCAGGACTTGCTTCCAACCCGGCTGTTTCAGAGTGGGGGTAGGAGGGACTCGACGGGAAGGATGCGCGGGGGCAACCCGCTCGGGGATTCCGCCGGGGCAGCGGCTGTGCACT
>VZTA01024606.1:9107-25182 GCA_013398855.1 Mohoua ochrocephala
CCGGGGCCGCCACCTGACTGCGGGGCGCAGCGGGCGCGGGGAGCGGGCGGGGCGGCCCCTGCCCTCCGCGGGGGCGGCTTCCCTCCACGCCGAAGTTTCCTCGACTTGTGCAAAGAGAGAGGCAGGGCCCGCCGCCGNGGTGGGAGAAGCATCGCGGCGGAGGAGGAGCGGATCGGCGCGGGCGTGGAAGAGAGGTGGGCAAGGAGCGATGACCTTTGCGAGAAGCCGGCGAGGGAGCTGGGCAGAGGCAGAGTGAGCGGCAGCGCGGGAGAATGGTTGCTGAGACCCGGAGGAGAGCCGCCCCGTAATGTCACCATGTAAGTCTCTTCTCCGGGCTCTGGGGCGAGGGCTGCGGCTGCCGCCCGGGGCGCTGGGGGAGCGCGGATAACCCCGCGGGCTCCACCGCGGGGCGAAGAACCCCGGGCGGATCGGCAGGGCTTCCCCACCACCCACAGAAGGTGGTGAGTAATGTCAGGGCTGAGCCGTGCAGGTAGGTAGGGCTGAAGGAATGGGGAAACGGGGAAGTTTCAGGCCGGGACCTCAGAGGGCAGGGCTGGCAGGGCTCTGCCCCGTCCGGGCTCCGCGTCCGTCGGCGGCTGCTCTGCCGGCTCCCGGGCGGCCGCCGCCTTTCGCAGGGCACCCTAACCCCGTCCTTAGGACCGCTCTGGTGAATTTCCCCGTGCTTGCGGACAAGTAGCGAAACACTTGGCCCCGCTGGCCGCCTGCCCTGAGCGGCGGTGCCCCCGTATCCGCCCGGCCCCGGCCTCTCGGCTCGGGGCCGCGGCCGCTCACGTCGAGGAGCCCTGGCACCACAGGCAGCCTTCCAGGTGAGGTGCCAGCACAAGTAGGGAAAAAGTAGGGAGAGGGAGGGCAGGGCGGGCTGTAGAAAGCATTCCCAGCCGCACCGCGACTCTCCGCAGCGCACGGAGCGGGGGCAGCGCGGGGCTCCGCCACCTTCGGGAGGCGAGGGGCGGGCGGGGGCGCCGCGGCCGGGTCGGGGGCTCCCCCTCCTGCCCGACTCCACCGACCCCGGGTGGAGCAGTGCCCTCGCCTCCGGGCGCCTTCCCCGGGATATTTCTCCTTTACTGACTGTCCCTCGCCGAAGGTAAGGCGAGGTGCTGAGGTTTGGGGGTAGGCGTTCCGCCAGTGCCTTCGCAGCCAGGAGCGAGGAGCTGTGGATGCACCCGAGGGAATCAGTGCAAGCTGAAGAGGACGGGGGGTTCTCACACCGCGCCGTGAAGTTAAGGCAGAAGTTAGGAGTTCCTAAAGACTTCGTGTTGCGGTGCTACCGGGTTGGAAACAGCCAGCAGATTTGTTGCCTGCAACTGGGAAAAGTTCCTTTTGAAAGGAAAGCCAAGGGACTTAGATGGATCTGATAGGGCTGATAGTGTTTAAATTAAAAGGCAGTGTCTTATTTTTTTTTTCATCTCTTTTGATGAGCATGAGGGTGTTTTCAAAGTTGGCTGTAAGAATAATTAGGAACAAGTAGTGCTTAACAAAATGAAAGTTTTAAGGGGTATTGTGTAATTAATCTTTCAAAACATTAATGTACTACAGTTCAAAGTAATGATTTCAAAGTTAAAATCAACTTCTCCATTAATCTTGGGGAACTAAACTGTGAGTTGCAATCATCTTTCACTTGTAGTTCTACTTTACAGTGATTAAGCTTAAAATATTTTTGTTTACAATCTATGTGAGGAAAAAAAATTGTGAAATTGATGTTATCTTTCCTTTCATTTTAAAGTGTCAGCAACATTTTTCCTTAATAACTTTAGACATGTCAAAGACCAAGGAAAGTCATGTCAGTGTGCCTGAGGCAGAATTCACATCCTACTCCAGGGAACTTTTGACAAAGTTTTGAACATGGAAGATGGTGTATTCAAATTTGTATTGCATATTTTGGGATGGTGCAGTATACAAATGAAATGCTGCAGCATTATTCACATTTTGTGCATGTTGTCCTGCAGAGCTGTATATTCCCTAAAAGGCGATGCTGTTTTGCCTGCTAGCTGGCTGCTGGCATGTGGAGTAAAAGATTTAGAAGTTGGATGTAGCAAAACTCCCAGCAATTCCATCCTGAACTGTGTCAAGTTACTATCCATTTATGGTTTAGATAATTTACATGTCTATTTTGCTCTTCTGGAATGAATTGTGAATAAGCTCATTGTCTCCCTATGTTATAGGAAATGAAAGTAGCTGTGGACTGGACTGGACTGAATTGGTAGCTAGAGTGCATAGCTGGTCATGTCACACAGTGACATGGGAACTGGGAAATGCAAGTCCACAGAAAAATTGGTACTTCAGACTTCAGAAAAATCAGACTCCACAGAAGGCCAAAACCCACAAAAACCCCCAAAAGGCTAAGAGGGATTGCTGTTTTGAGACTATATCCATCTGTAGTAGATGTACTCTTACCATGGGTGTCCTAATAATTCCCAGGTATGTTGGGTAAAATGGTTTGGTGCTGCGACAATCCAGAGTGATTTCTTCAGAGCTGCTAGTGTGTTACCAGCTGGGTTGAACAGGGCTTTTTCATATAAATTGATACAAAATAGAGAAGAAAACTCACTATGAACAGTGTTCAGCAATTTTTATGTAACCAAAGACAAAGACTGAAATAATCCATATCTCTTCTGAGGTCTTTGTTATGGCCAAAGGTCCATCCCTTTGCTTACCTAAACTCATGGTGTGTTTTAGTACATTGCTGTTCTGATATCCATTTCCTGTGCTGTTAATGAATAGTAAACGACAGAACACGTCTTTTAAATACTATTTAAAATAAGAACACAAGACCAAAGGGGTCTCTTGGGCCATCAAGTCAGTGCTGTCATGGGACCATATCATCTCTTGATAAGCTATAAACAAGCCCAGAACTGTTTCCTGATTTTTCTACTGAATTATTCATATACTGCTTGGATTCACTTCTAGATGTTGATTAACACTAGTAACCAAGAAAAAGAACCTTAAAATAAATATAGTGGTTATTAAGAGGTGAATAATATCTGCAACTAAGTTGTGACTTTTTTAAAGCCAGGGAAGTATTTGTCAGTTATTACAACACATTATTACAATTGCCTGAAATGTCGAATTATAAAATTATCAGGGATGGATTTTGTTGTGGAAGAAGCCCTTTTGTTGGCAATGTGTTATCTGACTTCCATCCTTAACAGCTTTTTTTGTGGACAGGAGTGTTACGCATCATAGTGGAAGGCAGTGAGAAGTCAGTTTTCTGAATTATGACTTTTTGTCTCTGCAAGATCCTAAGAACATATAAATAACTGGTTTCCTCACTAATTTATAGCACTCAGCTAGCAGTTATGCTGTGTAAAATAGTTCTTCAACTATCCTCTCCAAAAGAAACAGATCTGACTCATGGTGCCCACATTAGTGGGGTGTTTTGGTAGCATGTGCTTCTGTGTTCATTCTTGTCTGAGTTCGATAAACCTTTTTCTTGTCAGCTGAGACAATGTGATGTAAATAGAATTGTTTTGTCCTTCAACGACAGAGAACGTAAGTGGAGTAGATGGTTTGACATTTTTTTGTATATTTGTTTTGTTTATTTATTTTGGTGGAGAATTGTGTATATTTTAATAGCAATTGTGTAATTATCTAGCTTTTTACTCTGGGGAAAAATCTTTATAGCTACTCCTTTCTGCCTTCTTGTTTGCAGTTATTTGTGCTGTGTTCTGTTGTTGATTATCCGTGTTCCTGAAATCTTTCTTGACTAGCACTTTTTACATGGGTGAGGATGAGGAAACAGACTGTAAACTGTCACCCTGGAGTACCACGGAGTACCGGCTTGTAAGCATTACCGCAATGCAAGTAAACAGTAGCAAATAGAAATGGGCCAAATTAAATACTTCTTTCAGACTAATGTAGAATTTCAGGTTCTTTTGAAAAGGTACTGGAGGCAGCGTGACAGGGTACATTCGCACCAGACCTAAGCAGCAGAAGCTTGTCATGTTATTTTTCCTTGAGTAGCTCAAATGTGGTGCCTTGGATTCTCCAGCTATTAAATGAGCAAAAACTTTGCCAGATCTCACAGAGATATCAAAAGGGATGATACAGACAATTTATCAGTTTGATGAAAATCAATACAGATTTATTCTGAATTAATAAATAATTGTTTCCTAGTCTGATAACTGTAACTGTGCTTGCTCAAAACAAACCAACAACAAAAAACCAGTAGTGCTACCACTTCTACAGGTTTGCGTCGATAAATTAAGCAGCAGGATGGCATGTAGCTCGTCAGTACCTGCAAACTCTTTCTTCTGTAGGAACAGGAAAATTCTTTTGTACCTCTGGTATGTCAAGCTGTTGGCCCCAACATTTCCATTTCCCCACTCTGTGAGTGTATATGGATCCCGTATGTGCTCACGTGTGCCTGTTACTGTTTTCATGTCTTCAAAGTCCTTCTGTTCAAATTCAGTTTTCTAAATTAATATTAAAGGTATTGTGGAGTTATGAATTATATACATTGAAAAGTAACAGTTCCAAAACATCAGCTTTCTGTTGTCTGAGATTTTAATAGGGATTTTTGGATCACTAAATTGAAGGACAATAATTCTATTGTTTGATAATCCAGTTATTTTGTATGTCTGGCTTCATCAAAGAGATTCTTGTACTTCAGAGCCCCGTGTTTTCTGTGCTTGTCTTCAACACTTGTTAAGTTTGACTTTACAATAACTCAGAAAAAATAAATCTGCTTCAGATTCCTAATTTGATACAACTACCCACAAAGAACTGAACTTCTTTTGTAATCAGATACCTATGCTGTGTAACACTGCACTCAAGGAAAGCCTAACTGATTGCAGCAGTCTGCTGAAGTGCCATTTACCTGGGCCCATTGGTGTCTAGCCCACAGGAGTGCTTTGATGAATTACTATTTTTAAAGCTGAAACATTAGTTGTTCCCTTACAATGGTTTATCTTGCTGCATTGGTTTCCACTTTGGGAATAAACAGAAGCTTACACTGGAAAAGGTTTTATATTTTCCCTCAGCTTTTGCTGGTGGGTTCACAGCGATGTCTGTGGAGCAGAAGGAAGAGTTTTCTCCTTATCTACCTCCGTACAGGTAGATAATGTCTTAATGAACAAAAGCCAGCTATCGTCACCAAATAGGAGAGGAAGGAGTTGGTCAAAATAATGCGTCTTGTGTTTCACTACTTGTTATTTCCTTTTGCTTGCTGCTAACTTGTTGAATAAAATGAGATATGAATGTAGTGGAGCACCACTCACTTTGGACGCATGGTTCAAGGTCCGAATAAATTTATTAAGAGTTTTGCTTCCTGTTCTGCCCACAGTGGAGGAAACATTTTGATTTAGCCATTAAATATCCTCTAGGCTTTAAGGGAAAGAGAACTTTAACTTCAAGCTATAACTGATAGAGACTTTCCTGTAACTGCATTATTTTAATAAATAATCAGGATGTCCCTGACTTCTCTGGCAGCACAGATGAGCTCCTAGATTTTGTCGAGGAAAGTTTCAGGATTTTCATAAAAGTTGTCAGCAGAAAATAGCTGTCAAAAAATTAGAACTGAAAAAGGGAAAGCCTTGTTAAGGGCAGAGGCAAATTATCTTCCACCATCTTTATTTAGTTAATAACAAATATGTATATATTATGTATAATTTAATAGAATAAATGTGTTTATATGTGTAAATTTGTATGTGTAAAACTTCTTATTCCAGAAAAACCCCTACAACTTGACTCTCAGACTGTGCTTCTTGTTTCTTTTGTTGAAATACCACCCACATCTATCTGCTTAGAAGCCCAAGGCTGACCAGTCTTCCACTTTGCTGTCTGCTAAGAACCAGACAATATAATTTCTGACCCTTTTTAGCAGACTTTTGTCTCCATTTAAGCAATACTAGAGCCATCCATAATTTTCAAGTGCTACTTTATCTACTGCTAGTTACTAGTTTGACTAATAACAGTATCTTCCTCATTTTCTTGTCTTGTTGTAAAACTCTCTGAATTCTTGCTTGCTTTTCTTTTTTCCTCCAGGATGTCTCATGTAAGTGAAATGTGGTGCTATCACTGGAAATGGAAGCTGCAGCACTGTCTCTGCTTGTTTACCACATATATTATGTGCATGCAGCAAGCAGGTAAGTCAGCAATTTATCTTCTTGCATAAATAAATGATCTAGGACCCAAAGTTTTAATGATCGAGGATTATGCTTATGGATGGCTGAATTCTGTACAATATAACACTTGGATGAAAATGATGCATTATAATCACTATTTGTGATTTTATAGCTTGGGTCCTGTGTTCTGCTACTGCTGAATTTTCTTTTTGCCAGTTTTTACAATGTTGCTGTTTTTAATTGTTACTATTTTTTTCCTTTGGATTTCTTCTTTGAATTCTTTCATTTTCTTCTTTATTTGCATTTACCTTGCAAGTGCCTGCCTCTTTTGAGTTTCTTCTGGTTGTTGAAATTCTTTGGGTAATCAAGTAGTTCTTCCATTTTCCACAGTACTGTTTGTGCCTGCAGATTGTGTATTCAATAACCCTTCACTGTAGTTCAAAGTTTTGAAATACCTGGAGTGTGCTTATTATTTTTAAAAGCTTTTATGACTCAAATAATAGAAACACTCCTCAGCAAAGGTATATGCAAGTTATATGTAAGATAACTGTACACTCTGAAGAACCATCAGTTTAAACTTGACATCATCTTGATCTGTGGTGACACTTCAGCACAGTGTAATGTAATATTCTGACTGTTTTCTTTAAACATATGAATGAGAGATTTCATTTACTAAATGTCTTGCCCTAACCACTAGAGTGCAAAGTATTTTAGGAGAGCCAGCTGCTTTGCTGGAAAAAAATTGTCTGGAGTTTATTCTGGAGCATATGAAAATTTTGGAGCAGCTTGTGGTGCTCAGCTAATTCTGTATCAGATGGATAATTTTGCTTTGACAAGCTTGCCATTGGAAAAAGGATTGTTTATATATAGAAAGGGCTTCTAGCTTCTCCGGTAATGTTTTTCTTTTTTTAAAAAAGGGCTTTTTTAAATTTTTAAAAGCTACACTTTTTTTTTTAGGGACAAAACAATGTTGTTGCTGTGCAGTAGCACTATCCATATTCATGTCACTTTAATGGGTGTTTTCCATTTCCGTTAAACTGTAGCCAGAAACTCATTTAGGATCTGCTCTCGCCTGTGGATCCTTTGGCTGATGGATTTTGTGTCCCCATGTTCCTGGTCCAAACTTGATCTTGGGCCATGCAGCTGCCATTCTTAGCATAAAGTAATGCAGCAAAACCTTCTCTAATTTACATCTGCTGTGTGCTGTTACCTGGTGACTAGAATTAGGATGCCAAAATTATTATCCTTTGCTAATTCCTCTTCATAACAGATAACTGATAACTGAAAGTGCAGGTGGCACAGCAACCTAAGCCCTGTGAGCCAGAAGGTCCCAGCCAGCGTGCTGTGAGGACAGAGAAAGCCAGCCACAAACTCACCCGTGCTAATTCAGCTAATCGCAGCACACAATGGCGAGCTGTGCTGGTGCTGAACAACAAGTGTCAAAAGCCCTGTGCCAAACTCCAAGATACACTTCTATGAAATCATATATTCCCCAGCAATAAAATGTTGCCATTGGATTGGTAAAAGCAGCCAAAGTGTTCCAGTCTCAGCTGCATCCCTGTGGGGGCTGTTCCTTTCTTGCCTCTGCAGGAACAGATTTGAAATCTTCAAAACTTTCAATAAATGGAAAAGATATTTCCCTGTCTGCCTGAATGATAAGTAGATAAATGAGGTACACTGGAAATGCCCAGGTTCGATAGACAGATGTTTGCTGTTCAGCAGTTAAAAAGATGATAGGTAGTCTGCTGTTATTACTCAACCGAAATGAAAATGAGACATTTACCTTTACAGGAACCTGTCATTTGGCAGTACTTGCCTGTAGACCCTCAGGGTTCGTATTTCTTTTTATGTTGATGTAAAAGCATAGGTTATGCTGCGAAATGGAGTCTTTTCAGCTACTTTTTCTAATAGAGCAAAGTAGGAAACACTGCTGCTCCTGCATTTTTTATTTCGTGTTCTTAAAAGGTATTGGTCACTTTGGCTGTGGATTCATATGGTATTCATAATCTCTCTGGCAGCTTAAGCTTTACTGAATTTACAGTAGAAATGTCATAAAAGCCTGACATTCATCCAGGTTCTCTAGTGAGCTGTAAGCTTAGAAAGCTATTGGTGCTTATTAAGCTTTGCCCAGAGGAGGTTACATACAAGCGAGGGATTAAGATCATCAGGTCCAGGTTTTATGGATTATTTAAGGGGCTATTCATAAGGATAAAGATATCAGTCATGCTGTGACATGGAAAAATGCAAAAGTAATAATTTTATAGTTTATTTCAGGAAAACTACAGTACTGGGCCTGCTTTCAGAAACAAAGCTTAGGAGAGGGATTACACAGCAGAAAATTTAGGACAGGAGTGGGATGGTCTGTGGAAAGAATGCTTAGCCACAAATTGGTAAGTAAGGTACTGACTAGCAGGTGCACTAGTGGAGTGCAATCCAAAAATATACGTCTGACACCTCAAAGGAATCAATGGATGGATTGTGACACTTGAAAGACAGAAAGAAACTATTAACAGGAAAAAAATTGATAAAAATATAACATGTACTTTAGTTAAAATCTCAGCAGCCATGTTTGGGCACACTGGCTTCAGGTCACGTGTTATGAGTCAGGGTGAAGTTACAGTACAGCTCAGTTAGTAGCTTGTCAGGTTTCCGTTCCTGTCTGGGGCAGATGTCCTTGATGATCTTATGTGGGTCATTTAGCCGTGCCTCAGTTTCCCCGCGATGAGTGTATGTCTCACCTCCCTTGTAAACAGCTTGCCTTTCTTCCAGTGGTAGGACTGCATAGAAGCTGCTAGAATGGGGGTGTTTTAAACAGAATTAGCTAAATCTGCTTTTATAGGAGATTCAGATATTCCTAACTTTTTGTTCGTATGTACATTTCGTTGGTTTCAGGGAGCCCGAAAGAGAACAAATGGAGTGAACAGAGTTCTGGAAAACATAACTAATGAAGGCAGACAGAAAGAACTAAGATTTTTTTGGTCTATAATAGGCAGAAGAGGGAATGCATAAGAACTGAGGATATTTAAGGAGGTAGGTGCAGTGGGAAGGGATAGACTGATCTTTCCAGGCAGTTGAAAGGGCAAAAAAAATTGGGCTTAAATTACAGCAAGATAAATGAGGGGAAGACATCTCATAAAAAGGTTTAGATAGCAGTGAAATAGATGTCAAGAAAGACTGGGAAATCCCAGTCCTTGGGAATGTATATTAATATCTACCAGAAATGGCTTAAATCTACAATCCTCTTCCCTAGGGCTGAGAAATACATTATATAATTTCCAAACTTCCCTAATAGCTATAGTTCTTTCTTAATCATTGTCCTGCAGAATCTCTTTTGGTTAAAAATCTGGGAAATGAGGACATCCTTTGGAAATTGCACTTCTTGGAATATGACAGTGCTTTTGCTGTGCCTAAAAAGTTGTCTTGATGTTTGTCCTGTCACAGTGACTTCATTTTTGTCTGACATAAAGAAGCAGCAGTTCAGTATGTAAAAATCAAAAGTAAAAATCAATTGCTTCAGGTGTGTGTAACCTCACAAAAATGTTCAGTTTAGTCCCCCCTCGCTTTTTTGTTTTTCTGCTGTCACAACAAAATGTCTAATGGTTCAATATTGTGCTGTCTTTTGAAGTTGTCTGCGCTCTCAACGGTAACCCAGGAGCAGAACTGGAGTTTTCTTAGTGACCTTAAATGCAGATTGCAGTTTGTATAAATTACTTTCCAATCTAGTTTTCAAGTGTCTTGTCAGCACTGGACTTTCAGAGTTTTGATCACTTGAACATTTGAGGAGATGGCAACATCCTCCTAAAAGTTTTCACCTTCTTATGTCATTAATAGACTTATAATTACATAAGAATCAATAAATATTTTGAGTTTTGACTGCTGTGCAACCATATTTAGTTTTATTCAGAATGTGGAAAATATTTATTTTAGTAAAGCCATGAGGACATCTATAATTCTTACTACACTATTTCTGCATTATGCCCCATGCTGATGTTATCACGAAATGACTATGACTGTAGCTAATGCCAGAGTGAACATTTGTCCTTTTGGTCATACATCAGTAAAGTGCCCTGGTGTCTGTAGTCACATTTCCGTGTCCTCAGAGCAGTTTCATCAATTTTCAGGAGCTCACCAAAGCGTAAATTTCAATTCTATTACAGCCCCTGGAATTTTAATTTTAGTGGTGATTCAAAGAAAAATTTTGTGCTGTATTTAATTCATCGAGACAAAAAAATAAATCTGAAGGCAGGTCCTTCACCCACATGTCTGATGATGATCCACAATCTAAGATCGTCCTTGTCTGTTATGCTCCTTATTTGGGCCTGTGTGGATGAAGGAGGGGTTAAAGTCCTCCCTTGTTTATGGGAGCATTTCAGAGTGAATCTGTGGGTTCAGAAGCCTAGTAAGAGATGGGAAGTCAGTGTGGTGGGAAGTATTGCTCACGCCAGCAGCGCTAGCAGCAAGAGTTAGTGACACAGTGAAAATGGATTGGGGTTTATCTGGCACAGCCAAGTCAGGAAGTGTGTTTTTTCACCACAGATCTCAAGCTGCCTACGCCAGACAGGGGCCAAAGATTCTATCACCAGGCAAATGGTGAAATGGTTGTCAGCACATTCCCTTATCTTTCTCTTTCTTACCATGTGCAGAACAAGAACAGAAGTGCCAAGGCATTGACCCAGTCAGTCAGCACAGTCCACACGTAC
This sequence comes from Mohoua ochrocephala, assembly GCA_013398855.1. Classification (NCBI taxonomy): domain Eukaryota; kingdom Metazoa; phylum Chordata; class Aves; order Passeriformes; family Acanthizidae; genus Mohoua; species Mohoua ochrocephala. Next base: position 19,891 of record VZTA01024606.1, read on the forward strand.
AGCGGGGGGTGGTTTTATAAAGTTGTTGTTGGTGCTTTGTCAGACTTCTCTCATGGCATCCCAGGGGTGGGAAGGGGTGTGCATTTATTGCTGAGCAGGGTAAATGTGACTGATAGTGCCGTCCCTGACTTGGGCATGGAAATTTTTATTTCTGTAAGTTATGGAAAAAGTCAGGAAATCTAAAAAGTTTGGAAAAAATATTCAGTCTGGCAGTCTCTTTCCTTACAGAGGCATACATAAATAATGAGTAATTGAGAGATTAGTCAGGAGGAATCTGTGTATTTAATGAATAGTTCCAAGGTTTTTTTATTCTTTCCTCTTTCTCCGTCAGTTTTTTTTTTTTTCTATTTTAATTTAGCTTAAACAAAACATATTATAAGCTATCCCCTTTATGTTCTGTTTAATATCTAAATTTTTGCTGGCTTGAGGCGTGTGTTTAGAATTTCTGTTCATACAAATCTTGCAGAGAAAAAGTTGCTAGTCGTCTTTCTTGTATTTCCCCTAGCTGACAGTTTGTTAATATAAAAGTAAATTACTGTTGAAATGAATTTCACAGGAACCTGCCTCTCATTACCTCTGTTTACGTTTTTTAGCTGTAATCTTTTGATGGTGTTGATAATTCTTTTCCCTTAAATGTTTCGACCTCATTGCATTAACCATGACAATATTGCCTTACAAGCACAGTGATTTTTTCCCCCTCCTCTGATACGCCCTCGCAGCCAAACCGATATGGAATGTGCTCAGGCATTTCTAAGCTGACTGCGACCTCATTGTACAAGGGTCTCTGCACTCCTTTATTAGAGCCTAAGCTAAATGATATACTTCTCTATAAACAATGTACCTTCAAAGAAAGAACAACCTGCCACAGAAGGTCCAATCTTTATGATCTACAGGATTTTAGAATCTGTTTATAAATTATTTTTGCCTTGTTTTTCTCTGTCCTCTGTTAGAAATTAAAAACATAGCCAACAAACGTTTGAATGTTTGTCAGTACTATTTATGACAACACATAATAAAAATACCTGCCCTAGTAGTATATCCAAAAATAGCCCCAAGATGACTTGTGGCCAGCTGGACTGTGCTTTACAAAAGGCTGGCATGATAGAGGTTGTTATGTGAAAAAATTAATTTTTTACGGTATTTGTCAGTTGCTCTCAATAAAGTGAACATTGTAGAACAAAATGTGTTTCTGTCTTATTAAAAAACTGAAGTCTTTGAGAATGCCACTTTTTTTCTCCTGTGGATTACTAACGTGAGAAGCATTGCATCATGAAGTGAAGGTGTTAACTAGAAACAGAAGTTGTCCAGGTAAAAGTTCCTAACATACAAGTCTAGCAATTGTGTTATGTACATTTCAATACGTGTCACAATTAATACTGAGTAATTAAAATGGTTGATTTAATATCCCAATGGACCTTTTAGAAGTGAGTAATTACCACTGTAAAGTCAGCATTTCCCAATTAATCAGAAGGGCTGATCTTGCAGATTTTAGATGCCTGTTGTTATGCCCATGATCATTTTTGCTAGAACATAGTATTTGTTTTAGCAATTTGTGGGATTGCTTAAGTGTTTTGCACAAGGTGTAACATGTAATGGTTACTAGATCAAGGCCTCAGTTATCGCTTTCTGATAAAGAAATATTAAAATTTGCATTTTCACACAACTGCAACACAGAGATGTCTGAGATAGATAGACAGTACTAAAATGAAGACAGGCATGTATGATGTTTATTTTTCAAGAATTTGAAAAAAAAGTAAGTGAGGGAATTGTCGCTACAATCTAGTAAGGTACTGCGATATAAGAAAACTGACCTGGAAAGTTACATTCCTTGTTGAAATCGTGTATGCAAAACATCTGATCAAATAATTGACATGTACTGTTTCTGAATTTCTTCCTCTCATCATGGAAGAGAAAAATATCTCTCCTGTGGAAGGAAAATAAAGTATTTTAGCTATAGACTGTGAACATTTTCTACAGAGTTAACAAAAATATAAAAGTAATAATGATAAGTTAGATCAGAGAAGTACATCCCTTACTGTATTATGTTGAACCAAAACTACTGTTCCTGCCCTAGATATGATAATACAAGCATGCATATCAAGGGAAGGGAGGGTTTCCAGAAAACCCTCTTGTTTTGTCTGCGTTCAGTGCTTGTTGGTCTGCTCGGTTCCTGTAAATGACAGACTAAGCTCTAACACTTGCTGCAGTACAGGAAAATTAAGTGTATAATTCAGAGTTAGAGGTCTGCCTCTGTAGCCTGGCCTCCAGATATCTTTCACACTAGTCCGTTTTAATTGTCTTCTCTTGAAAGATCAAGCCACTTTCGACTCTAAACCCAACTCCAGTCCTATTTTTTTTGGTACCACTATGAGCTTGTGCTCTTCTTTTATGATCTTTCATGTCGTAGGTATTGTGGAGTTTTTTGCTTGGTTTTTTCTCTTATTGTCTGGGACTGCAGTTGCTCGAACTGTGTGTTGACTGTTTTCAATTTGTTAGGTGGAAACAATTTTGCTAATTGTCCTCGAGATTTCAGCTCCCAAACATGTTGACTAATTCCCATTCTGTGAATTTCCTTTTCAGTAACTTCTGAACATCTTTTCAATTATTTACTGGTTTGTCCAAATTCCAGTGTAGCAAATAGTCAAATTTGACAATAGAGGCCACCACAGTGGTAACTCAGATTGCGTAATCCTCCAAAACTATTGCTATATTAATTAAGATGTAAGGCAGTTGATACTGTATGGAAGTGTCAGCATGGCATATTTTCAGAGAAATTAATTTTTGAAAGTTCTTGTAGACTGAAAAAGTGTGTATTGGAAAATAATTTACTCAATTAAAGAGTGACAAAAAGTTAGTTCCTATTCTTGAAACCATTTTTCTTCTGGATATCCCCAAAGCAGTCCAGCTGTCTCCCACTACACTGTAAAACAACTGGTTTTTTTCCAGAGCTAAATATCTGCAAGAGCTTGCTGGGTAGATCCATGAACACAGGGTAGATCCATGAAAAGACTGTCACGCAGCTAGCCTAATTTTTGAAAGGATACAATGCAATGAGATTTTTTCCTAATTCCAGCTTTTTTCACTCATGAATATGTTTCTTAACGGGTGTCAGACAGAAAGCTGCAACTCCCTGTCTCGAACAGAGTTTGTTTTGTTCAGATGCATGCTCTGGCTTCTCAGAGCTCTTTTAATTAAGAACTGTGCAGTGACAAATCCATGCTATGAAACTCAAGGCATTTTTTAATCAGAACTTGCTTTTTAGGTGGAGAGAAAGACCTCACGGTTGAAGTTATCGCAGAGTCATTTGTACAAGTGACCCAATCCTATGTGTCTTTTTTTTTGAGGTGTGAGTGCAACTGTTTTTTCTCATTGTCTTGAATTTACAGGAAATGTCTATAAATGGGTTTAAATTTTGAATCTTTTAGTGTTTTTTTTTTCCTTCTGATTCTGTCTAAATATCTTCCACATCCAAAGTATGTTAGTCATATATCATAGTGCAGTTCACAAAAGCTGAAAGCGTGCAGAGCATCCTGAAATCATTTGTCTGATGATTTGTTAAAAATACAGAAAGGAACACAGTAATATGTCTTTTGCAATGAAATCTAAAATGACTGAGAGATTTCATTCTGGGTGTGGGTGCCCACCCATCCAGTGTTTTGAACAACAAATCACCCAAATGGTGTTAACTCATCTTGGGTTTTAACTTTGGTTTAAAGAACCATTACATTTCATGTACGTATGTATGTAACATACGTACAGAAATAAAAGGGCAAAATGCTGGTGTTGAAAAAAGGCATCATTTTTACAATGGGTTAGAAATTGTGAGGTTTTAAAAATATTGTTTGACTGATAAATGTACTTAAAGGAAGTGTAACAATAAAAATAATGAGCCCCCTCCCTCACATGGGTAAACCTGGTACATCAAATGTGCACCAGCTGCTCCAGTTACAGTTTATTATGTAGCTGGTTTATAAAGTGTACGCTTTTTTCTTTGGCCTGTCAGATTTTGGCAGTGTACCGTTTCCGTGATGTCCAGTATTTTGATCTTATTTTGGATTGGATGTGCTTCTGGTAAAATCCTGCCGTTGGAACTGGCAAAGGCATTGTATATCAGAAATGCCGCCCATCAGGGCTTCCCTCTGTCTGTCTCTGCATGTGAGGAATTGCTCTACTGTTAGGTGATTATTTCACTACTTTACAAGTGAATTGCCTTTAGCCCTTCTGCATTCCTGGAAAGGTCTCTATGGAAGTCAAAATGGCAGAAGTAACATTGGTAGAATAATAAATTTCTCCTTCTGGTGGCACACGTCAATCATAAGATGGTGCTGGCGATTAAAAACACAAACAACTCTCTTTGTACACACTCCCTCTCTCTAATAAATTATGCACATATTTTTCACATGTGGGTAATACCGAATGAGAAATTTCTAAATCTCTGGCCAAAAACTAGTAACTTAGAAGTTACCTGCATATAATAACTAGGGTAGTCAGTTGTCTTTAGTTTTGGGTGGGTCTCTTTCCCACTTCATTGGCAATGTTGACATATGTGATACAAGTATTCTATTTGACACCATTCCTGTGCTTACTGACTCCTTTGACTATTACCTTCAACAAAAGTGTCTGAAGTTGTTCTTCTTTTTAGAGCTTAACAAAATTGAATTACTGGCAATTTAATCATAGAATCAATAGCTGAACTCAAGATCTTAGGGAAAAAATGCTTGGCTGCATAAATCTTTTCTGACTAGCACATCATAGCAATGGAATGTAGCAGATGCCAGAAATGCAGCTGAGAAGAGCCCAGTTTTTAAAGCTATTGTTTTCAAAACATTTATCTTGCCTTATCGTCCTAATCATTTTTCTGGTGTAATAAATATTCTGATTCTGAAGGAGAAAATTACAACATTAGTTTTAAAATTTTGCCGTGTTTTCTTAAAAGCATTAATTTTCTTAAATAACTACTCTTTTAAAGAAAGTAAAGGAAAATAACTTACTAATAACATGATTGAGAAAATAATGAAATAATTTCATAGAAGGTGTGTGCTTTGCTTTTTTGTGCTTGGGAATGGTGAAATTGAGGCAAATCTGCATTAATCTTCAAATAGTTTTGCACAACTTCTGGAATAAAATATAAGGAAATTCTTAAGCGGATGTTCAGCTGTGTGTGTTCTGGTGGTTCCTCCATGGACTGCCTAACATTCGTTTTACTGGGTCCCACCAAAGTCAGTGCAGGTTTTACTATCCTTGAATAAGAGCAGAGGCGCATCACTGTGGAGCTCTTTGGAAAACCCCCCC